>JANAVB010041820.1:17591396-17613896 GCA_029216955.1 Iris pallida
TTAAGCAATCAACATAAAGCACAAATTTAAGCATTTAAGGAACTAAGTAGAACAAAATCACTTATCGGGTTAAGGGATTGAGTCAAGGTTGGATCTCTTAATTGAAGTCGAAAAGTATTTTGGTGTCATGGTAGAGGTTATAGTTTGGTCATTTTGACCATAAAATCATATCAAGAAATAGAGTACAAGGAGACGTATTTTAGTGGGACATGATATATTTATATGAAGGTGTGCCCGTCTAGGTCTTACATATGAAATTTGTTAGAAGAAAAAGTCTAGTGTGGTACTCCTAATATCCAAGTCACGGTAAGGGACGCCAAAAGATCAAAAATAGAAAGTGGGAGTTCATGGGGTAACAATTTATGCACAAAAATAAAGGAGATCAAGTTAAAGCATGGAATAAAATTTATTTAAGGAATCCAGTAAAATAATAATTTAGGGACATAGTTCTAGTGAGAAGATAGTCTTCTAGATGAATACAGTCAAGGAGCGATCAATTCGTTATTCAATCCGCAAACGGTTAGTAGGTCACGAGGAAAGGTCAAGTAAGTCAAGATTGGGATACAGTCGCATAGTTTGGTAACAACACTTGTGTACATACTACTATCATGGTCATGAGTGATATGGCAATTAGTGTAGAGTACATCTATCTTATTAGAGCTATCTTGATGGCCTACCATTAAAATTTCAACTCGAGTTTCCTCCAAAAGTTTCTTAATAAAATTTTCAAAAATAAACCACCAAAATTTGTATTCACTCCAAGCCGTTCAAATTCATCATGAATTTTTTTAAATCACTTTCATAAATCTCAAAACAAATTTTTATCATGTTACTACTGACTTTTTCAAAATTTTATATTTTTAATTCAACTTTTAAACTCAAGAGTTCATAAATCATGAATCTATATAAAATATCCATAATCAATCATAACTTTAAAACTCTACAAAAATTAATAGCTCCCCAGATAAAATTTCTAGCACATACAAAGCAAGCTCAAAATTTTAATGCACTCATCAATTATAACTTCTATTCATACTAAGTCATTCCAACATAATCACAACTTTTAAATGGTAACTTTATTTGATCAATCAAAACAACCTTATCACATCATTAATATATTTTTATTTTATTTTAAAATTTGTGACATTAGCAATCCAACATTAAACTAAAATTTTAAATAATCTTATCAGTCATAAAATCATTTTTTTACGAAATTTGATATCCAAATTCACAATTAAAAAAAAAATCTAAATAGATTTGTAAATCCTCAATCATAGGACACAATTTAAAATAAAGAAAAATTCTTAAATTTTTTTGCATAACTTTCAAATATTTTAAAACTTTAAAATATTTTAAACAAGAATTTAGAAATCATTACTTCTACATATTAACCGTAACTTGTACGACTCAATTTAAATAATTCTTTCTACAACAATTAAAATCTAAGATCATTTTCAAACCAAATTTATAACTGTTCAAAGGTGTATAACATAACGCAATAAATCATAGCTATCACAACTCAAAAAACTAAATCAATTTTATATTAGTTCAAAGATGTATAACTATAACTCCATAATTCAAAAATATCAAAACTCAAAAAATCCAATCAATTTCTTAAATCAATGGTATAAAAAATCTAGCTATTTTTTTTGTTCCTTCCTGCAGTATCAATCATATGGTGTTTACTTTAGAAATCTCCAGATTAAAACTTTCCTTGGTAATATCCTACTTTACAAATTACTGATCATTAAATCACAGTTTTTAAAAAAAGCCTTTTAAACTCAATTAGAGTCTTAAATGTATTCCAATTGCCAATATAACCATTCTCGCCATGTGTTTGACCTATGAGCATATACTAGTGTATTCATCTTCCTAGTTGACACTAAGCACGGAAATAAGAATCAACGGTAGAAAGGAATCAAGCAAGATGCAATTCAAGGAGGTCGATCGAAAGTTCGAAATTTGAAGCCAAGGGAAGAGGTCAAGCTGTATGGATGAGATTCCTAGAATCTAATCCTATGTTGCAGGCTCACATCGGTACAGTAACGTAACCGAAGTGACAAACTTGACCTGTATGGGCCACCACAAAAATATGTAACGCCCCAGTCCCAAAATACTTAGAACTAGGTACGTATCCATGCCAGCTGCATACATACGAAGTATACTCCAATATATGGAACCATCGTATGTATGCATAAGCTGTGAAATACAGTAATCCATGATACTAATCTCATCCACAATAAAAGAATCAAAATAAAATAGGAATCAACACAGTAATATAATTTGTACAAAAGTTGGACGGAGACAAGGTCCACTACCAACTATCTCAAAAATGTACAAGAAGGAATAAATGAAATAACAGGACGAGCCAAGTGCAATCATCTTCAAAAGGATGGAGAAGATCACGGCCTCGGCTAGAACACCTGCAATATCACAGAAGCACATACCTGGAGAGATAACCAGGTCCTCAGAGGGACGTAACAAGATACATGAAGAACATGCCATAAATACTGAACACAAAATATGCCACAAAGGAAATAAATGACAAGACAACAATAAGGTAATCTAACCGTACTACTGTGTTCATGTAGTTAAGAACAAACCTCCAACGCATGGGTATCTGGCTCTGGAGCAGTAATCTCAGGTATGGTCCCATCAGGATATCAGGGACCTCAAAGTATAACATCCCTCGAATGTCAGAGGCCAGCAGGATCAGTAATAGGAAAGTCCATAAAGGACCCATACGTTAAGGAACTGTTCTTCCTACCCAATGCCTAACAGAGTCACATCCATGTCTCGTATACCTCTACTAACTGCTAAGTCTCCTAACATGCCTCTATTAGCAGTTAGCCCTAACGCGTGCACATGTGCGATCAGCCCATACGCAAGAACCTCTACATGCTAATCATCTCACACATCCTCATGTTATAACCGTGCCAAGGCATATGCAATACACTACAAACGGTAGTCCCCTAACTCTAGGTTCATATATCAAAGGATAGTAACAAAGTAACTAATAATCACTGAGTATGTAGTAAGTCAAGAACTATAATAACTAGAAATAATGAACAGTGATATGTAATAAAATGTAGACTGAATGTAAACAGTGTAATGGCAAGGTATCTTGCCTGAGGTTATGTGCAAAAGAGAATAATCCAGTAGCTCGAACAGACAAATAAACGAAGCAAAAAAAGCCAAATCCCGCAGATGACTCCGGACGCTGCAACAAACATCACGAACGAGTTTGGAATATAAGATATGCCTAGAAAATGCCTGTCCAAAAGTTAAATTCTGGATCAGGGGCAACTTCATAATTTTGGGTCAAAATGATGTCCGCCGTTGGACCCGCTTTGCACCGAAATGTGCGCCAAAACCTACGGTCTCTAAAGTCGTCAAACTACATGTCTAAGGATTTGTTTTGATGATACGAATCCAACGGTATGTCCAATTTTGGATTCCGGTGGGCCGTGCACAAAATCGCCAGTTGAGTGGGATTGTGGGCCCGCCAAAATGGCGTTTCAGTCAACCTTTTCAGAATTGAACCAAACTTGGCCCACAGGACTAGAAAAATATTTTGAGTCCAATGGCGCAAGTTTCGTCGTGATTTGATGAGTGTACACGAAGTTGTGACTTAATTTGCAAAGGGTCGATACGGAGGTATCTCGACGGATACGCACTGATTTTGTCGCGCATATGCAACAAAATCGGGTTCCGTCAGTTCGCACACATCGATAACATCCATACGCGCCTTTCGATGCTTATAGTGCGCGATCACGTCGTCCGGTTTGTCGGGGCGCACGCCGTATCAGGATATTTTTCTAATTTTTGAAAACATAATTTATAATTTTTCGTGAAACTTTAACAACGTGTAACTTTTTATACACTAGATGAAAAGTGAATCCAGAAGGTGCGTTACAATCTTGGTTATGTTGTCTTTGACTGTCTTCAATTAGTTTTTACAAAATCCTATTGTACAGAAAGAAAAGTGGCCGACAAGTTAGTGTTTTAAAATAGTTTTTAATATTCCAGAAAAGTGGTTTTTCTCCAACTTCGCCTCGATTTTTCGAGCAAGTTGGATGGCCATGTCAAAATCCACCTGGGGGATCTCGAAGGGGGTCATGTTGGCTTTCTACACGAGTTTACAAAATTGAATTTCGTGAAGTAGACAGGGAGAAATCTAAATCGAAAGGGAGTACCTTTGCTTAAAATTGATGTTGTAGTTGTTGCGGTTATTGTTGTTGTCGTCGCTGCGATCGCGAGGCTGGGGCTGCGATTCACAGCTGCGAGGTTGGCCGAGGGTGGAGGGACGAGTAGGAGGAAGGGTGGAGAAGAGATTAGGGCTTAGGTCATATATATATATGTATGTATATATATATATATTTAAAAAGGGGAAGGGGTCGGCTAATAATATGTTACTGCTTCTAACTTCTAAGGGGTTGGTTTACTATTGCTTATAAAGGGGAAGGGGGTTCGGCCCCACCAACAAGCTAGCTGCTTGTAATGGGCGCAAGTTGCTGCTATGTTGGTTAGTTGTGGTCGGTTCCCACTTTGGTGGGGCCGGCCACAATATGTATATATATATATATATATATATATATATATATATATATATATATATTTCTTTTTTTTTCTTTCTTTCTCTTATTCTAATATATATATATATATATATATATATAATATATATATATATATATATATATATATATATATATATATATATATATATATATATATATATATACCATATAAAATCTCCATAAAATCCAAAATGAAAATTTTATATTATGTAGAATCTATTTTTGACATATTTACATATATGTAAATTTAGTTTGATAAATATAAAAACCAATAATAGTAACTTAACAATAATAAATATATTTATTTAATCATAACCGAAACAATATTGACAATAAATAAATATTAAAATAATTCAAATGGTGGCTTTGGTGGACTTATACTACACTCTCTTATCCGGGTCCAAAAATTATACAAAGTGTTGCACAATATTATTTAATAATAAAATACCAAAAATAGTACAAATAATTAAATAATTAGAAATTGTAAATAGAATTCTAAAATAATTTAGGAAATATTTGTATATACATAAAATATGCCTACATAGCCATATTTGGTCACAATACATGCTTACATGGGCTTAAATTTGGTTCGGTCCCAATTTGGGCTGGTTTGGGCAAACCGGATCATCTAAAAATCAATATATAAATTAATAATAAAAATATTTTAAATGCGTTATTTCACAACTCGGTCTGGTTTTCCTAGTTCGGACTGAACTATGGCTAGGCCTCCCATGGCATGGCTAATATACTGGTCAAAGCACCCTGCTACATCTTCCGTGCCAATGTTCATGGTCGTCTAGTGCTCCAAAACTTAACAATGGTTAAGGTCATTTCTAATAAAAATCATAAATTGCATAAATTCATGTTTTAAGTCTTTTTAAAATAATTAAAATAATAATTAAAAATAGGGGTTTTATAGGGCTACACTCGTGTAGCCCTGCACTGTGTCAACGTGTCCCCGTATCGTGTCAAATGGCGCGTATCACAACACAAAAACTGGTCTGCATGCACTTGTCAGTGTAAAACCAGTACATCGACGATTCCTCTCTCGACACGACACGACACGTGATAAGGTTTTAGGGGAGTCGTATTAGACACTGCCCCCACCTTTGAGTCAAGTATCGTGTCCTATTGTGTCGTATACAGTGCACACGATACATCGAGCAGCAGGGGAAACCCTAGCCACGCGCGCGAGTGGGTTCGTGCCCACGTGTGGACCCGATACGACACAGAAATGCACAATTATGTTAAGGAAATCATAGGACACATCAAAACCAACAATCCCAATCAAAAAGATTTCCAAAATAACATAAAAACATCCATTGTGGTATTTTAACAAACACTTGCACATACACATAGACACGTGTCCGATACGGACACCAAACGGACACGGTTTCCTACCAAACTTGAGGGACAGCTAGGGGACACCTAGATCTAACCTAATATGCAAAGAAATCAGAATTAAAATACAATTTGAAGGGTTTTATCTATAGGTGCAAATGACCAAGAAAAGCCCCAAATCGATTGATTCCCGTTGCTAGCCAAATCCTCCAAATTGCTCACAAACTGAAATCACTCTCCATGAATATCAAATAGAGGATGATTAGAATCTATTACAAAAGATTTGGATTAAAATGGAATTAAAATGGATTTGATATGAATTAGGGAAGATGAGAATTTACCTTTCTTTTCTAAAAGTTGGTTGAACACAAAAGAGGCAAGAACAAAGGAATGATAGTTTAAATAGGGTGGGGATCCCTATGTGGCTGGTCATAAAGGAAAGAATTAGGGTTAGGGTTTCCTTAATGGGCTATGGGCCAAGTTGTATTAGTCATGGAATTAAAATCATAAGTCATAAGTCATGAACCTATTCATTATTCCTCCTATTCAAACTAGATTCTAAATGACTAAAATTTGGTTGACTTAAGTTAGACTAGGGTCACACCATGCTAACCAAGTCACCATAGCTAGAGTCAACATCTAGGTTGGCCTACAAAGTCTCAACTAGTCAAAGTCAAAAATAACAATCACCACTCCAATAATTAATTAAATAATTTTAATAAGTCAAAATGACCAAAGTACCCCTAGGCTAAAAATGATAAATAAATATCCCAATCACATGGTTAGGCTCTAGGTCATATAGTCTCTAGGATTTTACTAGCAACACATCAAAATCACAAGTCATGACTTAAACTAATTTTAAATTGATTAAAAATCACCAAAATTCATAATTTGATATAAATATCAATAAATAATAATTATAATTACCAAAGTTCAAAATTATCCTCATTTGGAAAATTGGGTGTTATAGCCATAGTCTGGTGGAGTACGTTCAGAGGAGAGTGGAAGGTTTACAAGCCGCCAGATTGTCCTTTGGAGGACACATCGAGCTGGTCAGATCAGTAATTTCGACTGTGGCTCATTTCTGGCTGCAATCCATCCTCCTCCCTGTTGCCACTGTTAGGAAAATGGAGCAGATTTGCACAGATTTTATTTGGAGGGGGGATATGCATGCAATCTCCTGGGAGCAGCTCTGTAGACCCAAGAAGGAGGAAAGAGTGGGGCTTAGGCCATTGTTGGAGATCAGGGAGGCCTCTGTGCTAAAGCTGGCATGGAGATTCATCAATGAGGGGGTCCCTCAGTTCAACCAATCAAACGTGCTCACAATGAAACAAAACTGAGATCAGTCGATTCTAGTGATCTCATATCGCTGAAATTGGCAAGATGATCATGTGGATCACTGTGATAAGATTATTAACTTTACCGTTGATTATCTTATCTCGATTTACGTATCGTAGGTTTTGATGTACGAATAACGAGGTACAACTTGATATTTTAATTCTTAAATTAGAGTTGATCCTGTTTGACCAAGATATATGGTATCTTGGTTGGTAATGGTTAGGATTAGTGGTCTTAGACTAGTTTTGACCTCGGTTGACCGTTTTGACCAAAAGTCAACGAAAGTCAATCAAAAGTTAAACTTAGCCTAAAAGTGACTAAAATTGGCCCGAAATCAAACCAGAGTTGACTAGTTGACTAAAAGTCAACAGTTGGTCAACATTAGCCTAGTTTGACCTAGGGTTGACCTAAAGTGGACCAGGGTTGACCAGTTGACCAAAAGTCAACTGTAAGTCAACCTTTGACCTAGTTTTACTTGGTTTGACTTTCTGTGACCTAGTTTGACCTAGTGTGACTCAGTATGACCTAATTTGACTTAGTTGGACTGAGATTGACTTAGATTACATAGCTTATAATATATAATCCTGCCTAATACTATTGAACCCTAATTAGCTTATATATCTCATCTTTAGGTTTGTGGCATCACTCTGACAATCGATCCCATTTGACAGCTCATGATCGCAGGCAAATACTTTCACTGGTAGTTTTTATTGTCTTGATATCTGCTATATCCGATTCAGTTGTAGTATCTTACTTGATTTCCAGACACGATAGTTCACGGACTAGTATATGTTGGATCATGACATGAGATGTTGTTCCTAAATTTTCTTGGTATATTGGTATATTTCCTGTCTTTTTCCCTGTACTTGTATAGACACCGATTCCTAAGAAGACTTGCTACCCTCTTTTGGAATCCCATGTCATGACATGTAATGTCCGGATCCTTTATTCTATTCGGGGATAGAGAGTTATTAGTGGTTGTGTGATCAAAATCCCTACTTGTTCTTCACACTTGTACTTGTTCATAGCTATACCCTCGCTCATGACGGGTAAAGCCTGACACCACTTATTCATAGCTTTCCATGGTGGCCGGCCTGATCCTGCTCTATTGTACACTTGTTCATAGCCGGTCAGATGGAAAGCCTGATCATGTTTCCAAACCCGATCACATAACGTACTAATAATTCAAGGCACATTTTATATTTATTTATTATAGGAGGCTAAGTTCTGTTTAGGAGAAGGGTTACAACCCCGGTCCTTGTTTGGTTTATGGGTTGTAACTTCGTTTCCGAATAGTTTCCAAGTCATCTTATAAATTATCGTCCTATTCAGTACTCACATCCTGTTATATATTTTCTGTTGATTTTGTCTTGTATTTCACATGTTCTACATGCTCTTATGCTATACCTTGATTGGAGGCTAAGTTCTGTTCGGGAGAAGGGTTACAATCCCGGTCCTTGTTTGGTTTACGGGTTGTAACTCGGCTTTCGAATAGTTTCCAAGTCATCCTATATCTTTGTCTTATATTTTATTATACTGTCTCTTATAGAATTTGTCAATTCATATGGAATTGCTGTTAGTGTTTGTACTTGCTCATTTTCCTGACAGGATAACCGTTGATGTTTACATAGTACATGTTAGCTGATTGCTCTACCTTTTACGGGTATGGCAAGGATAGAGTTTGATGATACATTACCCCTGGAGCCCGTAGATGATATAGCCCCTGTTTAGACTGTTAGATAGATTTGCCTGGACTGCGATCCAGCTAGTATTTTCAGACTGTAGTTCTTATATTATATTTTGAGTTTCTGTGTTGTGTTTATATCTCTGAGCTTGTGTTGGATCTTGAACTCCTTTCCAGTTTTCTTTTTTATCATATTTCCATTTCATGCTATCTATCTTAGTTTGTCTTGTGATTGAGTTGTGCCATATTATACCTCCGTGCTGAGATAACAGGTACCCTTATATTTTGTCTAGTTGTAGTATTTATAGACGACCTATACAGCGTTCTACCGTCGATTCTACGGCGTAGGCTGGACGTAACCACGTACTCGTGCTTCTAATCAGGGTACGGGTCGTGACACTGGATGTACAGCAGATATGTGAAGCAGGGCAACTTCTGGACTTGTGCTACTGACAACAACCACTCAGTCACTTTAAGAATGTCTTTAGACACATGTGGGTTCTCAAATCTATAATCTGGAAGGTCATGAAGGATGGGTCTGGAACGGACCTCTGGCGGGATCCTTAGATAGATCGGCTTTCGCTATTGGACATCAGGGGAGCCCCGACACATCAGGAGGACAGGCATGGGCTGACATGTAGTCGTATCTTACGCGACGGGGAGTGGAGGTCGGAGTCTTATGGGTTTACCGAGGAGCTGGGTGGGATCATCAGTCTTATTGCTATTGATCCGGACTTGCCTGCTGATCGGTAGATTTGGGAGCCGACAGAAGCAACTCCGGGAACTGGGGAGTTCCAATTCCGGAGCTGCTACAACCTCATCCGGCGCACCTTTCTTCAGAGTTCTGACTACGAGTTCGTATGGTGCAAGGGTCTAGCCAGGAAGATACAACTTTGTGTCTACAAGCTTCTACTAGGCCGTCTTTTGATTAGAGATCGTCTGAGTTTATTTGGAGTGCCGGTCCCAGATCCCAAATATGTGCTATGCAGTGTAGAGAATGAATCTATAGGGCACATTTTCTTCGAGTGTGCCATGGCATGAAAAATCTGGTCTGAGGAGAGTAGAGCATTGGGTGGATGTGACTCCAGGAAGGAAATTGGGGACAACATTACTGTGCTTCGGGATAGCAGAGGTAGAAGGCAGGACTGGTTCCGGACCGCTAGAGTTCGACTGGCGGCCTCAGTTTGGCATATATAGCAGGAACGAAACCGTCGTATATTTGAGGGGCTGGTCACCCCTCTGGTAGGCATCCTCCATAACATATAGTTTGATGTTAATGCTTTGGGGAACTGAAGAGTGGGAGTCCCACTTTGATTGTATGTTGTAAGATTATTGCATTGCTTTTGGAATAAAATTTACCCTTTTGCCAATATATATATATATATATATATATATATATATATATATATATATATATATATATATATATATATATATATATATATATTGCAAAAATGTATATTGCCTGTAAACCAGGAAAATGCTTTGGAAGATTACATGACCAAGTTTTCCAAACCTAAAAGCTACTCCCCAAAAGGACACTATCATGCTCCACCAATGCTCGACTATTAAACTTACTATCATGATTTTGCAAGAGATATAGATCGGACCGAGAAAGACCGCAGGTTCATGGTTTGTTGGGGAATCGCTCTGTTAAGATTCTTCAGCTTCCTGGAAATATCGCCCTTCCCAAAAATTGGGACACCGACACCTTAAGCGCCGACGCCGAGCGCTATTTCCTCGATGTTGGGAGAAGACATTTCATACTCGAGAACCGGGCTAGGAACCGAGGGGATCCCAACCACTCTGCCAATCGAAGAATCCTCCTAAGCTGGCTCCGAGGCACCTAGTGCAGCAACATGATCCTGACAACCCTTGCCATTACCTCCAATATCATGAATGCCCTCCCGAGACTCGAGCAGAAGCACACCGTCCACCGATCGCCCTAATAGATATTCTGTACCGACCCGTATGCCTATTGTCCCAACCAACTCGATCTCCACAACCTGAGTGACGACAGCAGAAGAGACTTTGACGATGCCCCCGAAGGGTGGAATCTCTCCCTCTTCGTGACACAACAAACAAATGTAGGCGACAGAGGAAGAAGGGATGGGGACGACGGAAGAGGAAGTCCCCTCCATCCAATCGGCATGAGGAGCCTGGTTGAAAGGGATAGGAGCCTAAAGTCCTGTGAAGCTTCCAGAAAAAGGAAGCTCCCAAGTAGAGCTCATTCTCGACGGAATCAACTTCGTTCGCCCACCTAGGGATGTCACCTACGCCCCTAGAGATGCCAGACACCCCATACAGGGAGAGGCACTGTACCGACTGCAGGGAGGGGAGGAAGAAACCCTCCACCGCAATAAGGTTGGAGCCCCCCTATGAGACCCGGACACCGGTCCAATAAGTATTGAAAGGATACTTGGAGGGCTCCCACGCTGGCGGACACAACGACCCGAACAGAGGAAGGCGAAGACCTCTGAAGGAAGAAGGAAGGGCATTGGTGTAGTGCCCCGCTCCTCGCGGTTCACTATATTATACATACGACTTGTTGACTCAACCTCGACTGAGTATTGGAGAAATTTGTCGGTATTGATTGATCACAGACGAAATGCAATAGTTAAAACTATGAAATTAGGTCTAAAAATCCTAGAAGCATGTAGACTTGTTGTTTATGAAAGCCATATGTCCCATGTGTACCTAGAAGACTAAAATATTTCTTTAAATATGTGTGATCTTTGATAGGTTTTGATATTGCTTAGTCAGTGGGGACTTGGACGACAGGCAAGTATACCTTATCCTATGTACAATATATTTTTTATGCATGCTTTTCATTATTTCTGTCATATATATTTCTTTTCTTATTGTGTACTTGTTGCCTTGACATGCTCTATTTTCATATTCTTACCATATCATCTGCCTGTTATTTACTTTCATATCATTGTGTCAGTGCCTTGTTACATACCATGACTTGTTGTTAGTACGCACAATGCTGCGATAGAGACTTTATATATGATTTGCTCTCCACTCTTGGTTGTTAGTACGCACTATGCCGCGATAGAGACTTTATATATGCCTTGCTCCCTAGTTCCTTGACATCGTTATTAGTACTTGGCTATTGACCAATCTCGGTCGTTAGTACGCACCGTGCTACGATTGAGACTTTATATAGATAGTTAGCACGCACCGTGTTGCTTTATGTAGGACCGTTATCTCATGTCGCACTACAGTTTTATCCAACATTTTTTGTAGCTATGTATAGTAGCACTACTTTCATTCCTGCGTCCTCACTTGCGTTTTACTTCGTGTTATTTTATTACCTTTTCAGTGCATGTTTATTTAGTGTTATTTAGTGGCATATATATTATGTATCTTGCTATGTCCCTTGAGGACCTGGTGATCTCTCCAGGTTTTGCTGAGCTGCAAGAATAGAAGGGTAGTTGGTGATTGCTTCTTCAAGATTTCAGGTATTTATTGGTTGATATCTTTATTATATTCCTCTGGTATTACACTTATTTTTTATGACTTTATTCTGCTGATATAGCCTAGTTTTGCAAGCTTTATTTTCTTCAGGATAATTACATTAGAGTCTGGTCTATTTTATTGCTTATTATCTATTCTTGTTACTTGTAGGATCCGGTATGTTAGTGCCTGACCAACATTAGTATACTTGGATTATACAAGAGTTTATCTCAGCGGATTAAGATATAGATAGATGTTATAAACATGAAGCTTATTTTAGATAACTTATACGTATTCAAGCTGGATTGGAGTCCACTTGATACGTACATGACATGTATACGCATTCCTAGTCCTACGTATTTTGGAACTAGGGCATTACATATTTTTTTGGTGGTCCATGTAGGTCAGTTAGCCGTTTCGGTTACGTTATTGTACCGAACGGGCCTATGAATATGATTACACTCTTAGGTTTCTCAATCCACAACTGCCTTGATAATTCTCTTAAAATTTTTCTACCGTCCTTGAACCTCGAACTTGCACTAAACTATTTTCTTTTGCTTCTCGTGTTATTGGTTCTCGTCCCTTTCTATTTCGGAGTGACGAATGATCATGCTTTATAGAATTTATCACTATTCCTTAAGTAATTATGTAACTTAGTTTGCTTACTAAATTTTGGTTGCTTTATAGATATGAGGGAATTGAGGATGCCATATGCCATAGGTATATAGTGGTATTGATATTTTGAAATTAGTGGACAAGGGATTATAAAATTTTATGACAGTTGTGTTTGATAGGGTAGTTTGACCAAAGGTGGGTAGACGTCCTTAACGAGCAATGTGATCATTGGTGGTAAATTAATGATTGAAATGATTGATGAAGTTATTAGGAATTTACAAACTTGAGAGGAAGGAGATTGGGTTTAATTTACACTTGGAGAAGCGATTAGGGGTAAAAATTTATAGTTTTATGATAGGAACGTTGAATAGAAAATTGTTTAAAGATTATTGTTACTTGCTTGATTAGGAGAGACCATAGGAACATAGCACACCCCTTATAGTTAACCTAGTTACAATAGCATACCCTTCATCATTCTGGAATTTTTTTATTTCAAGGACAAAATTCTTTTAAGGTGGGTAGAAGTAAGCCTCCAGATTATAATTTTTATTTATTTAAGAATTAGGTTTAGGATCACTAGTGATCGTACCCAAGTCTATAGGTGCAGTATGATAACATTAGGTAATTTTTGGTCATTATGGTCTCCAGGTAGCCCTATGTACTTTATTTTATTATTTTATATTTTTTTTGGAATTTATGGAAATTTTTAGATAATTAATATATATAGGTTTACTATTTTTATAAGTGTAACCCCCATTTTTCAATTTTAATAAAAGTTTCCTTTTGACCTATTTTCTTTCCTAATAATTATTTATAGACAGTCTTGTAATTATCTATTATATGTATATATATCTTTATTGAAATAAAGATGGGCTTAATAGCCATAGGTAAGTTTTCTTTAAAACTTAGTTAAACAGAGCCCATATCCTATTGGAGCCCAATTGAGTATAAGCCTAAACCTATATTGCTTAGACCAACCCACTGTTGGTTGGTTTTAGGTTGAGATGACCCCAAACCAGTTGAACGCAGAGACCTTCTTCTTCCTCTTCTTCGAATAAAACGTTCGGTAGAGCAACCGCAACCGCGCAGAGTAGCGGCTCGTCGGCGCCTCAGCGATGCGACTAGGGGTTTCTCAAATCTTCCTCCACCGACATCACCCGCCCATCCCCGCCGTCCATTCTACTGCCTTACTCCAGCCAAACACCCGTCGTTCGATCCTAACGGCCACTACCGACTCACCTCCCTATAAATAGAGCCCCGCCCCTCTCTATTCTTCATTCCTCTCTCCACGGTGAAGCTCTGTCGGATCCGAGCCTGTCACGAGCCGTCCCAAATAATCTGGGTTTAGTCGGATCATGCCCAGCCTGCACCGTTGTGAGACGGCGGCAGTAAGCTGTATCAAGTAGTAAAACACAAACATGCAGAAGTTCTAACGAAAATAAAATATTTTATTGAATTGAAAGTGAGTCTGAAAGTAACCACCATTAATAACAACTTTCAAAAGAAAATTTATTTATTATATTGTTTAAAAAGGAAAAGTGCTAATCCAACAACTAAGGTTATGGGATTCCTGGTTCAGCCTCTGCGAGACCCGAGTCTGTCCTATAGAAAGTACAGTAGGGCAGCTCCTCTTCGTCACAGTGACCTAAAAATATTGTCTCCAGTCAGGAGGGAGCAAGTAACATACCACATCCATAACTAGCATTCCTAAGATAATAACTAAATGGAAAAAATGTGAGACATTTATGAAACATTATAATTTTTGTATTTAAAAATAGTAAATTGAGACTAGCAAGTGTGAAAAAGATCAATGTCATGCATGATGTAATACTAGGCTAGTGTTTGAGTATATAACAGGGCCTGTGACCGGCTGGTGAGGCAATATGTATACTAACGTTTTGGCCAAAACGAATAGTATATGGTACGGCTCAACCCACAGTGAGGTTGGGGTTAGCGCAGACGAGAAACGAGCAAGTTTTGGCTTTGGTCACAGACGTTATACTACTCCCTAAGCAATCCCCAAGCAATGAGTCAATGAGTCAATAGTCAAATAATCCGACATGTCAAGATAGCCATCCAGCCATCTATCTTCCTACGTGGAGTCCGAGAGTGAACCACGATGATTCAGTGTAATTAGACTACATGTCATCAATGTTTGTATAACATTTAATTATTAAAATGGAAACACAAGTATGGAGTAAATATGAAAACTTGCCTCAGAGTATTTCCTGACTTGACAGCAACCAGAATGTAACCGCTAGGGTTTTACGAAGCAGGACCTACAAGATCGTAGTACCGTTTTAGTAATCAGACCTACGTCCTAATTCTAAGGTACAATACTAGGGCTAAGTCTGGCAGGTTGGTGAACCTAATTGGAAATAATTTTATACATAAAATAGCTTTTGTTACCAAACTAATAATTGACAAATAATTGTTTTAACCGAAATATCGGTTTTGTCAAAAATAATTAATATTTAGAAAATGACTTTAAATTGTATTTCTTAGAGATTAATAAATCTTAGGAAGTTAGATTTATCTAACTAATATTTTAAAATAGAAATTATATCGAACATTTATTAATAAAATGATTTTGTTTAGAAAATACCTTTTTAACCATTTTTCGTAAATTAGAGAGAAAATAACTTCTTAAATATTAAAATAGCACTTTTGCATAAAAATACTTTTGCATAAAATACGGTTTTCTTGCCAAAATAACGATGTTTGAATTAATACAAACATTTTCGATTATTAACACTAAATAGTAATCTTTTACCGAAATTAATTATTTTAACAGAAAAACTCATTTATGGAAAATAATAACTTTCTATTATTATTCTAATTATCAAAATCGTTTGGTATAAACACGTATTATAAGAATGTATAAATTAAAAGTAAATGGCAAGTATTATTACAATATCACAACCGAAATCTTTTTCCATAATTAATAATAACTCTAACAGGTGATTATCAACATATTGCCTTAAATAAAAGCTAAAACTTTTATAAAATAATTAAACTAACAATTACTGTGATTTAAAAATATGTAACCAAACTTATAACTATATTGCTAATAATCTTGATTAATTAGTCCAGGTTTTAAATTAATTAGGATATGCTACCACATGCCAATACCACCAATCCAATAACAAAACTGCCTAAAATATAACCATATTACAAACGTTACTACTAAAACCTTAACAGAAACTAAATATTCATCTGCAAAACACATCACTAAGGCCAGAAGGTACAAATGGGTTCTGTGAATAAAAGTCAGAAACTACTCGGGATAGAGTTTACCCAATGTTGCACGAAGGAGTACCGAGAGGAGGCCTCGGACTCGGAACAACGCCGAGAACGACGAGCACGGGTGCGTGCATGCACACGGCAAAAAAGCGGTGACGGGGCACGCGCACGGGAGACGATGGAGTGCGCCGGGGCTGCACCGGAGGTCGGCAATCGGCGGCTGCGCTGGATCGGCCTCGGGGAGGCGCTGTCGCGGCTAACAGCTGCCGAGGTGCGCTGGTCGCGGCTGCAGGTGCTCGCGAGCGGGGGAAACAGCGCTGGCTGGCGCGCGCGGGACGGCGAGAAGTCGGGCGGGGGTCACCGAGACAGAGAAAACGCCTGCCAGGGGTCGCCGGGACAGGGAGAATACCGGTGTGAGGGTCTAGCGGCGGGTCTGGCGGCATGGGTCCGACAGGCGACGACAGAATCAGTGCAAAAATCCCCTCGATTGGGGTGTCGGATCGACCGGGGTGTCACGAGGATCGTCAGGGTGGCTTCGATTTTGAAAACGGAGAGGTATGGAGGAAGAGAGAGCTGAGTTTGTGAAGGTGGGAGGAAGAAAAGCTTATGTGGAGAAGAAGAAGTTTCAGAGAGTTTTATCTCCACGTGGGATTTAGAGACCCGGAGTTAGGGGGATCACGCGGAGAGAGGAGAGGGACTGGGTTCGTGGGGGTAATGGTTAGTCAAGGGGTTTAGTAGGTTATTGGGTTTAAGTTAAATGTGTTTTACAGAGCCGCTCTCCCAACTCCCTCTTCTTCCTCCTCCCCACGTCTCCTTCTTCCTCACCAGTCCATTCGAAACCCTAATCAAGCTTGACCTAGCTGCCATAGTGATGGCAGGGGCAGAGTAGCTTCCACAGCGATCGGCATGGCGACAATTTTCGGTTTCCCGGAGACACAATGTGTCTATGTATGTCAATGTCGAGCTAGCGAAAGTTCGATCGATTGATCAGGCGACGTCTTCGACACCTCTCGGCAAAAAAGCGGCGACGGGGCACGCGCACGGGAGACGATGGAGTGCGCCGGGGCTGCGCCGGAGGTCGGCAATCGGCGGCTGCGCTGGATCGGCCTCGGGAGGCGCTGTCGCGGCTAACAGCGGCCGGGGTGCGCTGGTCGGGGCTGCAGGTGCTCGCGAGCGGGGGAAACAGCGCTGGCTGGCGCGTGCGGGACGGCAAAAAGTCGGGCGGGGGTCACCGAGACAGAGAAAATGCCTGCCAGGGGTCGCCGGGACAGGGGGAATACCGGTACGAGGGTTTGGCGGCGGGTCTGGCAGCGTTGGTCCGACAGGCGATGACAGAATCAGTGCAAAAATCCCCTCGATTGGGGTGTCGGATCGACCGGGGTGTCACGAGGATCGTCAGGGTGGCTTCGATTTCGAAAACGGAGAGGTATGGAGGAAGAGAGAGCTGAGTTTGTGAAGGTGGGAGGAAGAAAAGCTTATGTGGAGAAGAAGAAGTTTCAGAGAGTTTTATCTCCACGTGGGATTTAGAGACCCGGAGTTAGGGGGATCACGCGGAGAGAGGGGAGGGACTGGGTTCGTGGGGGTAATGGTTAGTCAGGGGGTTTAGTAGGTTATTGGGTTTAAGTTAAATGTGTTTTACAGAGCCTCTCTCCCAACTCCCTCTTCTTCCTCCTCCCCACGTCTCCTTCTTCCTCACCAGTCCATTCGAAACCCTAATCAAGCTCGACCTAGCTACCATGGTGGTGGCAGGGGCGGAGTAGCTTCCACAGCGATCGGCATGGCGACGATTTTCGGTTTCCCGGAGATACAATGTGTCTATGTATGTCAATGTCGAGCTAACGAAAGTTCGATCGATTGATCAGGCGACGTCTTCGACACCTCTAGGCAATTTCGATGAACTCACGGCAATGGTGACCGACCGATCAACTCTGGCGACTTCTTCTTCATAGTAGACTGACTATTGCATCCCCGAGCGTTCCTTGGTAAGTTCTTTTTCTCATAAGTTCTTGGTAAAATTCTCTGATTTCTTGAAATAAATCCATTGATTCATGGATTAAGTCGATCCTGTCTTTTTCCAGAGTTTTCTCCACCGACTCCAGCAAGCTCCGCTATCGAAGGTTCTCCGACGAACGCTAATTCTCTACTACTGGTTGCCACAACAGCGATCGAGAGCAGAGAACAATAAATCACTGAGTCCCTTGTCCCTCTTGAATTCTGTTGATTCTTGATCTATTGGATTGTTCAAATTGGACTTTCGAACTGTTCTTGGATTGATAGGATGATCGATCAGAGATTTTTTTATGTTGGTGATTCGAGTTTTCTTGACCAACAGAATTCAAATTGAACTCCAAAACATATTCTTTGTTCATGGGCACCAGCGCTCGAGAATTTGCTTCTGAGGATTTTTTGATACTCTGTCCGGTCTGGATCGGACACAGATAATCGGGTACCGACATGTTAAGGACATATGTATATTTCTTTCTCTCCTTGATTTATTTTCTATGATATAGGCTAGCAAGTGCCGATGTGTGAGGTATTGGGATTAATGAGGCAGTTTCTGTGTCCGATAAGATACATAGTGGACACGGTTGTAGACTAGACTCGTATCTAGGAATGACACTGAAGGAAAGACACATGTGGTGTCTATGACTGGCTTGGTAGTATCCAGTCGTTGTCTGGAGTTGGACACAGTGGCAGAACATATATTAGTAATCTAAAATCAGGCGGGAAGTATTGGAACGTTGGGTTTAAATTTTCAATATTTAGGTGTGGGCCTGATTTATGGACTCCAACTTGAGTCATTTTTTCTATATACAGGTAAACAAATTAGTTGTGGGCCTACTCGATAAACTAATATTGAGCTGGGTTAAAACCCAAAGACAATATTAGGGTGATAACAGATTTCATTCACTCATCTTTAGATTTAAGTTATAGGCCAGTATGCTAAAATTTGGCTGTAAGCTCAGCTTTTGGAATTATTGGAAGTTAAACTTACATTGGGATGGGATTTGTGCCGGCCCTGGGTTGCCACTGTAGGTTATTTTTGGATGTAGTACAATAAATGGTGTTAGTTCAAATTAGAATGGGAACTATGGGAGGTTAGCTAGGGATTGTTAGTTGGAATGTTGACCTTTTAAGTAAAATGTATTCCGTAACTGAGCATATGGGCTTAGGTCCAAGAGAAGTTAGGTAGGAGAATTGATTTTGAGGATTTAGTAATCAAATGATTATTATAATATCTAAATTAGATTATGGAATAGAAAATTTAGAATATAATAATTCATATATTTTTCTGCGATAGAATTATATCTCTTGACACATATTTTACCAGACATTGGACTTGATCACCTACAACAATCCAGGCAAGTACACCGACTTAAACTCTTTACATTGTATTTTTGTCTTGTTTTTTGTTCTCGTGTTAGACACGAGAATGACACGATTGTATTGTGCCTCATTGATCGTATTGTGTCTCATTGATTGTCTTGTAGGGATTGAGGAAATATTGTCTAGTGTGTGACCATACCCCCTTAGCTAGGTTATTGTGGATAGCCTAATCATACACCTCATATACGATTAAGCCACACCTTATTGTGGTATTGTGGTTTCCAGTCGGTCACACATAAGATTAATATTTCAAATTTACTATTGCATTGATTGTCTTGTTCATTATTTCAGTTCTTGTACTATTGTTTCATATTGCAGGTTAGTCCATATCATTACTTGTGCATTTCAGATTACTTAGTGTAGTATTTCTTATCGGGGTTGTACTTTGCTCTTTTTCTGACCGGATACGTTGTAGGTGAGACCGATGAGAACTTCTACCCTAGCTACTATGGACCACTATAGGGGATAGCAGATGCTGGAGTAGATGCTGTTCAGGAGAGACTTGGATTTGGACATAGGAATCCTTTGTATAGATTTACAATTCTATCTTGATGATGATGTAGTACTCATTGATGTAGCTGGATGACTGTATCAATAATTGTTTAGGGTTGCCTTACTTTTACCGTATTTGTTTTCGGACATCTATTGTAAAGATGTATAATAAAGCATAATGATATCTGGGATGGTCATGGTGATTTATGTTCTGGGCACGAGTTCTAGAAGCTGTGATAAGTATGATTGAATTTTATTCACTTGATGATTTATGAGGTTTATATACAGCTTACTACGTTGTGCCTACATGGTAGGCTGGGCGTGTCCGACTCGTATATGATTATTCGGGAACGGGTCGTGACAATAAGCTTTTGGGAAGTACTGTAGGGTCACACGGGGGTATTTTGAGACCAACATTTCTATATAGGCTCTAGACACATAGAAATATTTTTTAGAATTTTCTAGAATTTTTATGGATTTTTTTGGAATTTATTTGGATTTAAAATAAGTTTTAAATAAAATTTTGAATTTAAAATAGATAATTACCCAATCAACACACACAATCAGCCCGTCGGGCCCACCCGTCAGCCACTCAGGACAGCTCAGGATGGCCCAATTGTCAGCCACGTGGTGTTGACTGTGTTGGGGTTTCCAAAGTTGGAGCCGTGGCTCCAGCTCAGCCTGAGCCATGCCGGGCGGCTTCCTGGCCTATGGATCTGGGCGAGAAGCATAGGATGGTGCCATGTGTCTCGCCTAGAGCCGCGGCTTAGCTTCGACACATCTGAGTGTATATATATATATATATATATATATATATATATATATATATATATATATATATATATATATATATATAATTTTCTAGAAAACCTAGTTTTTTGGTTCAACCGAATTTGAGGATTTTGATCTTGGAGAACCTTCAACTTCGCGGAGCGATTGTGATGAACTCTGACGTCCTTTTTTGCATACCATTTTCTTTGTTAGAGCCGTATTGAGGTTAGCTTTCCAAAAGTATTTTATTTTATGTAATTATTTACATAATTTTCTGGAGATTTATCTGAGTGTCGGTTGTCCAAAAATTGACGCATCGCACAGTTTTCGAGATTCCAAAAGATCTCGAACTCCGTTTTGCGATCCTTTGAAGTTTGGAAAGCTGACACAAAATCTACAACATTGAACTTTTTCAGAAATTCAAAAATTCATCTAGTATTTTATTTAATTAGTAGAACTCAGATTTGGCCGGTGATTCACCGATTTAGTCACGGTTAGCCACAACGGCGGTAGCTTTTGACCAAAATATGATTTTGTGGTACCGTTGATTCCAATGCACTCGTAGCGTTGAAATCTACTCGATTCCACACTCAAATGATTGAGTTCATGATGTTTGACTATTTAGTCAACTTACGCCACAATTTGCGTTCCACGGGTCCTGAATTTGGTACCATGACTTTCTATAGTTAAGAATTTATATTTAAATTTTATTTTAAAATATAATTAGATTAAATTAGGTGATTTGTATGTTGTCCTTATTTGGGGACTTAACCTTGAATTTAGGAAGTTAAAACTATGAAACTAGGTCTAGAAATCCTAGAAGTATGTAGACTTGTTGTTTAGGAAACCCATGTGTCCCATCTGAACCTAGAAGACAAAAATAATTCTTTAATTATGTGTGAACTTTGATAGGTTTTGATATTGCAAAGTCAGCGGGGACTTGGACGACATACAAGTATACCTTGCCCTATGTACAATATATTTTACATGTATGCTTTCCATTCTTTCTGTCATATATGTTACTTTTCTTGTTGTGTACTTGCTACCTTAACATGCTCTATTTTTATATTTTTAGCATATCGCCTGCATGGCATTTACTTTCATGTACTTTCATATCATTGTGTCAGTGCCTTGTTACCATGACTTGTTTTCCACTCTCGGTCGTTAGTATGTACCGTGTTGCGATAGAGACTTTATATATGATTTGCTCCCCACTCGACATTAGTATACTTGGATTATACAGGAGTTCTTCAGTGGATTGAGACATAGATATATGTTATAAACATGAAGCTTATTTTAGACAACTTATACGTATTCGAGCTGGACTGGAGTCCACTTGATACGTAGTTGGCATGTATACGCATTTCCAGTCCTACATATTTTGGGACTGGAGTATTACAGCCCACTTGATGGTGTGCTAGAAATGTGCCCCTCATGATGGAGGGCTCTAAATCCAGTGTAATGGCTAGAATAAAGTATATGCAAGTAATCGGGAAATCTCTCCTCCTTATGCTTCTAGGTAATCAAGCTAGTTGTTTAATCCTTAACATTTTTATTTAGGATTCCTGGTGTGGCATTCCGCAGAATCCATCT
>JANAVB010041820.1:17618896-17665024 GCA_029216955.1 Iris pallida
TCTAGATCAGACTGTCTCTACGGTTTCACTAGCTGCACATCAAAATCACAAGTCATGATTTTAAAATAGTTTTAAATGATTAAAAATTACCAAAAATCAAATCATGATTTAAATATCATTAATAAAAGATTAAAATTATAAAATTTCAAAATTACCCTTATTTAAAAAATTGGGTGTTACAAGTCTACCCACCTTAGAAAAATTTTGTCCTCGAAATTAAGAGGGTAGTACTCCTTCTAGGTCAAACATAGTCAATGGTCAACCCTCTTAGTCAACTAAGTCAAAATCTAGGGTTTGGTCAACTGTCTAGTCAAACAAGGTCGATAAGTCAACATTGGTCAATATTGGACTATTGGGTCAATTATATAGGTCAAACTCTATTAGCTAACTCAATGTTATAACCAACCTACTCTAAGATATCAATTAACCCATATTATTATATATATATATATATATATATATATATATATATTACTCAACTATATATCCATATACATATATAACATAAATATATATCTATATAGAGCATACTATAACCCAACCTAATCCCATATATAATATCACATATGCACATACCAAGGTTATCATATACAGGTAAAATGACATATACCCTTATCCACCACTAATAAATGCACTTATATAAATATATAACATATATGTATATACACAAGATATATCTAATACCAAAGGATAATAGACACAAAGGCAGCAGCCCAAGGAAACATGGACCACACATAACTCATATATATACACATTTCTCACATGTGTATATAGGATTACCTATAGGTAAGAAATAGGACAGAATACTCAAAAAGGTAGGGCAAGGAAGTGTACCCATGATCGCACATGTGCAAGGTCTGAACCAGGAATGAACAGGGCTAGCAGATCAAATGCAGGGCCAATTACTCATGCTACTCCTATGTGAAGGGTTGAACCAAAGGAATGTAGGAACATGAAACCTGAAGTGGATTAGCCAGTTAAGTTTAAGAACAAGACTACATGAGAGTGGTAAGTATCAAGTCTTCCCAAAGTCTGATATCAAAACCCATTCATGGACTGAACATCAAAATGATATATGGACTGGACCAATTAATTCAAGGGAATTGAAATTGAGTGATGCAGTCTATTATGCAGTAGATACTATGCAGGAAGCAAGGATGATGTGCAGTGTATAATAAAGAGTGCAGGGTGTGCCATGAAGCACAGGACCAATAGAGTACAGGATATGTGAGGTATCCTAATGCAGGGCAGATGGGTGTAGTACAGTGAACTAAAGAGATGCACTGAGCTAAAAAGTTAGTATCTCAACCAAAACTTGGTCTTCTTGACTGAGCCAAGATATCCCAAACAAGTATGATAAAAAAGATTTACAGAACAGTGAACTAAAGTAGATATCCTAAGTGATGTAGACTTTACCTGGACTGATCAGGTCAAGTAGGGAAGACTTAACTGAGGGGGTCTTCACTTCCAAGCATTAGCAAAACCAAAAATGAAGAACAGAACAATGGCAGTTGTCAGGGTATTTGTGAAGAAGGTCTTGGGACAAAGCAGGGAATGAATGTTACAGTGATTTAGAAATTAAGGTGGGAAGAACTCTACACTATGAGGGTGGTATCAATGATTGAACATCAATGCATATGAATTTGGCTAAGGTAGAACTGGTACTTTACCTACAAGGGACAGAGTAGAACAAGGTAATGTATTTAAATGAAATGAAGAGGGTATGACACCTAAGAGTATCAGTTAAATAGATATTTAGATTAGGATATATATTTGAAGGGACAGATGGTTAAGTGTTCGAGGGGTTAATTTGTACGCTGTAGCTACATGGGGACAAGGTCAGTGGTATATGCAGGGCAATTTCAAATATTTAGTATTGAAATGTAGGTAGCATACTACATCTAATGAAATAAACATACTCAAGGACAGGATATGGTCATGGGTGCCTCTCTGGAAAGGGTAAGGGAAAAATAATAATAAATCATCAAGGTTGTAAGGCATACTAACATCCTATATGTAAACTGGTTGGTATTATAAATAACAGGAGAAAACATCTACATGGGTTATTATTCTAATATCAATGCTAACTACCATCTCTAGGGTATAGACACCCCACAAGTCGTTATATCATTATACTATGAAGGAACTACCTATGAATAAGCTCTACAAACTAAATATCCCTACTCCCAAGTTATTTGATGATGGAATAATTTTTTTTATAACAATAGAAGGGTATGATGTTCAAAAACCTTTAAGATACAATCTGATAATCATATGCGTCTCTCCAAAATTATGTTACTCGGAGTCTTCGTCATGCTAGTGAGCAATGCTACGATAATCACAGAGTCCTTGACTAAGGTACATACCTCTAGGTTCATGGTATTTAAAATTTTCGTATTGCCGCATGCGACGGCGAAAACCTTAAATTCCCACACCTGAGAAATACGTCCAAAATCTGACTATATGTTCTCACTATGCCAGCTAACACGACTATCGAAGATTCTAGATCCCATGATTGAGGTGACCTAGCCCATATGATTTTCTCAGAAGAAAAACAAACATAACACAAGAATAACAGAACAAATTGATCAGTCAACAAGGAACAGATGGAATCGAATTTCAAGATAATTATAAGAGGCAATTGTGGAAATATAATCGAGAAGATCGGAATCCTGCAGCAAGATCTCCAATGGCTTGTGCATCCTTGACTATCCTGGCGAAAGCTTTTCCTTGCTAGTTTCCTCTGGCCTGCTGCTCTTGCTGCATGTACCTCTGCTGCTGAGAGAAATCAGGAATGATGGGAAAAAGGTCTCTGTACAGGCGGAGGTGCACCTCCAATGTAGCAGAAATGCCAACCTAAGTCGGCACAACAGGAGCTGCGGTCTCGAGTCCCTGATGAACAGGACGAGAGGTGGCCAGCCTCTCGATAGTACCCTCCCGAACCGGAGCGATAAGATCGTGTCTCCATAACCATCATGAAGACAGATCAAAACATGAAGCAATTATTGAGAATGAAGCAAAAATCAAAGGAGGACAGTTTATATTCATGGGAAAACAATAAGCAGCAAATTTAGATAAAAAAATCCGATTAAGAGTTTTTCTTAGTGTGATTGAGTACCTTCAAGAATATCCTAGTCCTATTGCTGGCTGTAGTGATACTCTAGTTCGAATACCTCTACATAAACTCGACCTGCATGGGCCACCACTAAAAACGTGTCATGACCCGCACCCTAGAGTAACGGCACGAGACGTGGGTACGTCCAGCCTACGTCGTAGTGTCGGCGGTAGAACGCTGTCCTAGGTCAATCATCTAACAATATATAAGGTACCTGTACAGTATATACACTCCGAATGGAGGTGACATAGCAATACAGTCTCAATCATATCTAAGGTAGAGTACGATAAAAAGATAGATAGATATGGAACGAAACAAATCCACAGAGATACAATCAGATAGAAGTCTAAGTGTCTAAGATGACATCTCCATAAACATCAGATAAAACAAACTCCCAGTACATATACAAAAATGTATCAATGAGAAAGACAAGGTAAGAGTATAAGCTAGCAGTCTAAACCACTGGTGGTAGATCCTCTACTGCAATTGGGTTCAAGTCACAAGTGTTGTTCTAAGCTGCACCATAATGGGTAGACCCCAGAGCCTCATCATTCTCTGTAAAATTTTCAACAGGTCTAGTCAGGACGGGAGCGAGCAT
This sequence comes from Iris pallida, assembly GCA_029216955.1. NCBI lineage: Eukaryota > Viridiplantae > Streptophyta > Magnoliopsida > Asparagales > Iridaceae > Iris > Iris pallida. Next base: position 17,622,610 of record JANAVB010041820.1, read on the forward strand.
AATACATCTCAATAAATCATAACAGGATAGGAAATATAATCATGCTAGAGAGTAAGATACATGAAACTGAAGAATAGCATAATGTAAAAGAGAGAGACTGTAAGTAAATATCTACAATATATAAGAGAGCTAAACAGTGCTAGTGATTCAGAGTACAAGATGGAACATGTGAACAGCTGGAGGGTGATTCATGACTATACTAAAGAGCTGATTCATGACTATTCTACTTTGGAATTATTCACATGTTCATTTATACTCTCCCATCCCCAATCAATACACAAGGATCCAGTCAAGTTACGTTAAGATTCATGACTATACTACGTTGCCCATATAGGATGATTCAAGAGTGATTCATGAAGATTCGTGAAGGCTCTGTGATTCATGAGAGTACAGGAATCACAAGCTGATTCATGAAGATTCATAATACTAGAAGCATGAGATACATGATGTAAGTGAAACACACGAGACAAGAGTATTTGATGCTCCCGAGGGGGATAACATCTCATGAAGGGATCCATATAGTACCAATCCGTGTTACCAACGTGTCAGCATCAAGTAAAGTAATCTAAAGCAGGAAATATAATCCTAAACATGATTAGAGAATGTATGTCACGCCCCAGAACCAGAATACTGGAGAGCGGGGGCAGACATAGCCAGCTATGTATATTGAAGTGCAACCCACCTCGCTATACGGTCACGGCTGTCTAGATACATGAGGGTTTACTACAAGCCAACAGTCTCCTATGGTCATGAACAAATCTAGTGTCTCAATCACAAGCAAGTAAGTAAATGTTACAAGATGTTAGATCACCAAATATACAATAGTAAGGCGTCCCAAACATTACATATTCAGTTGATCTTGAAGCTAGTCGTTACAAAATGTTAGGACTAGCAAGAGTTTAGTCATACATGATCAACCCTAGGATCTGTTAATCATGTTACAGCCCGTAGACAGATAGTAAGTAAGTACAATCGAGCTAAACAGGTGCTCGTCGGCTAAACGCCTCAAAAGTATATTTTTACAATAAAGTGGAAGATCAAAAATAAATCCACTCGTTGTCCTGGTTACGTCTAGTCGCCGCCATCGGGCTGGAAAGTCGGTAGATCCTCTGGAGCTGCTCCGAAATCTGGCCATACAAAACCAGCGGGGTCAGATCCCAAAAAGAGCAAGTGCCACAAAGAAAGCTTCACTTAGAAACTAAAACCAACAATTAGCACAAATAAATAATAATATATAGTAAAACTGAAGAAAATATAACATCACGAGGATATACAGTAAGATAACCATGGGACCATTCAGATAACCAGGTTACAATCCTTAAACCAAACAAGGACCGGGATTGTAACCCTTCGTTTGAATCGAACTTGGTTTCTCTCATATATCAGCAAGATAATATAAGAAAATCAGGACATTGCAATAACCTATACAGGATCCAGACAAGACTAGACTGATTAGACTCCATCCAATTATTTCACGGCCAAGCAAGAATTATGGCTTGATACTTTAACTAACTAGGGTTATCACAAGCCTAGTTACTAGCAAGATGCAGTGAGATTATTCTACAGCCACAAGCCCTGCAGACCATCCAGGTTACATAGGTCAAAATTAGGGGTTGAATTCAGGTGGGTACATCGTCCAGGAAATGCATGTACCCTTAGGTAGCTTGAAGGGTGCAACATATGACAGTGTGCTGGACATGTGCCCTACTCGACGGCAGGCTACAGATCCCAGGCGCGCCCAGGTAACGGGATTGCCTGTAGCTGGGAGATCTCTTTATGACTAATGTATTAATCTAGTTATTAGCCTTAGTCCATTTCAGTAGGTACTCTTGACCGTGGTACTCAGGAGTCCCCTCCTAGACATGATGCAAGACAGGATTGGATTATTTGTACAAGCACAATCGCCCACGGTGTCCGAGTTAATTATACAGGTCATGTCATGTCAGGTAGCCGTCGCAACAGCTTATCAAGATATATCATGTCAGGTTATCATGTCAAGTTCACTGGTCAAGAGTGCGCCACGACGGGCCACTATCAGGTCGTGCTAGTTCCTTGTCACACCATGTCATGTAAAATTGTCATTTCAATCATGCTAATCAAATCGTAATTTATCAAGTTCTGGACAAAAGGCATAAGGATATAAAATGGGCATAAAAATATACAATAAAGGTAAAGGTGTACGCCATAGGAACTCAAGTTATACTGAGAGTTACAAGACATGGGCAAAAGAATAATAAAACAACAGTACACAGAGCTATAGGAGAGCCATGCGGCTCAGGCATATGCGGCCAGGAATGATCTCATGCGGCTGGGAGAAGAACAGCCCATGCGGCTCAATAGGGTCAGGCGCATGCGGCTGAGCTAGGAGGAGGGTCAGGTGCGGTTAACGGGGAGGGGTGGACCCTATGCGGTTGAGGATGGACTCGGCCTCATACGGCTGGGGATGCGGGTGCATATGCGGCTAGATATATATAAGGTCTTCATGCGGTCTGCATGGAGCAAGGTCTTATGCGGCTGGACGAGCCATGCGCTTAAGCGGCCAGGAGATGAAGGGGGTGCATGCGGCTCAGTTAGGAACACATGCGGCCAGGATAATTCAGGAGCTTATGCGATCAGAGGGAATACAAGTTATATACGGTTATAAGTGGACCAAGTTCATGCAGCTTGGATGAGGCCGAGACCTATGCGGCTGGAAGAGTGGCATATGCGGTTAGCGGGGTCATGCGCCTATGCGGCTGAACTCAAGTGGGGGCTCATACGGTCAGGATAATTCATGCGGCTAGGGGAATCACTTGTCGCATGAAATATTCATGCGGTCAAGTCAAGTACTGTTCTTCTTCTCCAAGTCTTCGAGAAGAAGAACACCATGGGAGCCAAGTTCTTAAGCTCTATAACTCCATCATCCGGAGCCCAAATTCGAACTTCCATAGGTCAAAATAGGGCAGAACAAGATTCTCTACAACATGGAACCATCAAAACTTAGAAATAACAAGATTAAGTAGATCAAAACCCAGAAAATCTAAAAATTATATAAACTTAGATCTACAAGAATCTGGCCATGGAAAGTGGAAATGCCAAGTATTAAAGTAAGTTAAAATGCTGTAAGAAAGAGAATGAAGAAATAAAATTGGAGATCCTTCATAAAGCAAGTTGCACTTGCCTAGACCCCTCTCTCTCTGGTAGGTGAAGAAGTAAATGGAAGAAGAAGAAGAGGTTAATGAAGAGAGAGAAAGAAGAATGGGTTAATAAATGGAGATTGTGGTGGTAGGTAGGGGTTCACCATGATGAACCAAAAGCAACCCCAAACCGAACCAAGCCAACCCGAACCAAGGATAAACCAAGCCAAGAAGGAAGCTAAGCAAGAAAACATGCAATACAAGATAAAATAGGTACACGTATTCTGAAAATATGTAATACGAACCACAGGCATTACAACTCTACCCACCTTAAAAGAATTCCGTCCTCGGAATTTAATTAAGAGGCTAGAGAGATGAGGACAAGCTATATTAATCACAAGCAAGCTATAACTAGGCAGGCAATCACTCATTCAAGCAAGGAATCGAAGGTATGAGACATAAGGAAGATATTATACCTCACGAGTCAAACAAGTCGGGATATCACGATCGGATATCATCCTCACGCCCCCACGTTGACTCACCCAAAGAGTGATGACCCCAAGCGACTCGGACTAACTTGATAGTCTTGTTCTTGAGTATCTTCTCCCTCCGGTCCAATATAGACACGGGCCTCTCCTCATACGAAAGGTTGGTACCAACAACTAATTCCGAATGACCTAGGATGTGGCTCGGGTCCGGGATATATCGTCATAATTCAGATACATGGAACACGTCATGCACCTCGCTTAGCGACGGCGGAAGAGCGAGACGATAGGATACATCTCCTACTCGCTCCAGAATGTCAAATGACCCTATATACCTAGGACTAAGTTTTCCCCGTACGCCGAAACGAATGACGCCACGGTTAGGGGAAATCCTCAGGAATACATGGTCACCGACAGAAAACTCGAGAGGGCGCCGATGAGAATCGGCCCAATGGCGCTGGCGATCTTGGGCAACTCGAAGATGATCTCTGACTCTCCTGACCACTTCAACTGTCTGGGCAATCATTTCTGGACCGAGCATATACCTCTCTCCGACATCATCCTATGCTAGCGGGGATCGGCATTTCCTACCATACAGGGCCTCGAACGGTGCCATCTGGATACTAGCTTGGAAACTGTTGTTGTACGAGAACTCCACTAGGTGCATGTGATCTTTCTACGAACCACCGAAGTCAAGTGTACAGGACTGCAACATATCTTCAAGAGTCTGGATTGTGCGCTCCGACTGGCCATCTATCTGCGGATGATATGCTGAACTGAACTGGAGACGAGTTCCTAAACTCTCCTGCAGGCTATGCCAAAAGTGCGACGTGAATCTTGAATCTCGGTCTGAGGTGATACTGACTGGCACTCCGTGCAACTTGACAATCTGCCTGAGGTACATCTCTGCTAACTGAGCTGTCGACTGACCAACTCTGAACGGAAGGAAGTGAGCTACCTTCGTGAACCGATCAACTATTACCCAAATAGCATCTCGACCAGCTGGAGATCTAGGCAATCCGGTCACAAAATCCATGGTCACATGTTCCCACTTCTATTCTGGAATCGACAAGGACTGAAGAAGTCCAGCGGGCCTCTGATGTTCAGCCTTAACTTGTTGACAAATCAAATACCGAGAGACAAACCGGGCTATCTCCTGCTTCATGCCATTCCACCAAAAGTGCTGTCCGGATATCACGGTACATCTTCGTACCGCCCGAATGAATAGAATATTGAGAACTGTGAGCCTCTGCCATGATTTCCTGTCTGATATCTCCACTGGGTACACAAAGACGCTTACCATGCCTAAGTGTACCATCTTTATGAATGCATAACTCTGGTCTTCGTCCTGCCTCACACTCTGCTCTGAGTCGCTGAAGCTTGGAATCTGCTGACTGCGCCATCCGGATCCTCTCGACTATAGTAGACTGAACTTGCATGCTGGCCATCAATGCTACACTGGAAGGGAGAACAACTTCAATATCCATCTTCTGAAGATCTGCTAACAGCTCTGGTTGCGCTGTTAGGAAATAAACTCCGGCTCTCCTGCTCAATGCATCTGCAACGAAGTTGGCTTTCCCGGGATGATACTGCAAGTTGACATCATAATCCACAAGAAGCTCCAGCCACCTCCTCTGACGCATGTCAAGATCCTTCTGGGTAAAAACATACTTCAGGCTCTTATGGCCGGTAAAAATCTCTACCCTATCTCCATACAAGTAGTGCCTCCACAACTTAAGTGCAAACACTACTGCTGCCAGCTCCAAGTCATGGGTTGGGTAATTCCTCTTATGATCACGAAGTTGTCGTGAAGCATAAGCTATTACCTTCCCATGCTGTATCAGAAGACATCCTAAACCTCTGCCTGAAGTATCACAATATACTGAGAATCCTCTGGTTCCATCTGGAAGCGCAAGAATGGAAGCCGTCATCAAGTCTCGCTTCAACTGTTCAAAAGAACTCTGACACTCTGCTTTCCAAGCAAACTGTGCATCCTTGCGGGTCAACTAGGTCAATGGCGCTGAAATTCGAGCAAAATATGAAACAAACCGCCGATAGTAACCGACAAATCCAAGAAAACTACGGACTTCTGCAATGGTGCTGGGCACTGGCCATGACTTAATGGCCACGATCTTCTAGGGATCCACTTCTACTCCTTCTCTGGTGATGATGTGACCCAAGTACGAAATGCGATCGAGCCAGGACTCGCATTTACTGAACTTAGCATATAATTGGTACTCCCTGAGAATCTGAAGAACCACACGGAGATGCTGCTCATGCTCCACTTCACTCTCACTGTAGACCAGGATGTCATCCAAAAATACGATCATAAACTGATCCAAGTAAGGCATAAAGATGCGATTCATGAGATCCATGAATACAGCCGGCGTATTGGTCGCTCCAAATGGCATCACTAGGAACTCCCAATGCCCATACCATGATCTAAAAGCTGTCTTCGGGATGTCCTGCTCTCTGACTCTGATCTGATGATATCCTGAACGCAAGTCGATCTTCGAGAATACTGCTGCCCCTTTGAGCTGATTCAAACAAGTCATCTATCCTCGGGAGAGGGTATCTGTTCTTGATTGTCACTGATTTCAAGGTACGATAATCAACACATAACCTGGACGTACCATTCTTCTTTTTCACTAGAAGCATCGGGGCTCCCCAAGACGATCCACTAGCACGAATGAATCCCTTGGTTCAAAGTTCTTCAATCATCTTGTACAAGATCTCCAATTCTGAAGGCGCCATCCTGTAGACTCTCTCTGACTACTGGGGCTGTTCCGGGAATCAAGTTGATAGTGAACTCGATCTTCCGCTCTGGCGGCATACCTGGAAGCTCTTCTGGGAAAACATCTGGAAACTCTTCGACTATCCGGGGCAACTGCACTGCTGCTACCGCCATCCGCATCACTGGAGGAGAAGGCTCAACTATGCCTCTGGAAAATGAAAACTCTGGCTCTCCTGGAATGCTAAAAACAACCCTACCAATATGGCAGTCTATTCTAGCATACTGGTCCCTCAACCAATCCATCCCTAGGACCACATCATAATCGGCCATCGGGAATTATATTAATCTAGCGGGAAATTCCTTACCGCTAACCATGATTCGATACGAGGAAAACACCCTATCGACTCCCACAAGTCCATTACCAGTAAGTATATTAAGCCTTACCGATAATGACTCGGGCTCCAATCCTATCCGTGTCGCGAATCGTACAGACATAAAAGAATGTGATGCACCAGAATCAAATAAAGCTGACGCTGGAAAGGAGTTGACGAGAATAGTACCTGCCACTACCTCTCCTGATGCCAATCCTTCCTCTGCGGTCATCACCATAGCCTGACCATGCCCTCGGGGTACTGGTCCCCTCTGCTGAAATCTTCTGCTGCCTATTCTGACTCAAGGCTTGGGCCTGAGTATGCTGCTGGGGGTTTTATTGCTGGAATACCTGGGAGTGAGGCGGGAAGGGCCTCGGTAATGGATACTGCTGCTGCTGGACCGGAGCTGGTCCTCTCATCGAAGAGCTAGAAAGGTTGGACGATGATGAACCACCCCTATTCGGGCAGGAACCAACCCTATGGTCTGCTGCTCCACAAGCCAGACACAATCCCTGTGCCCTGCGACACTTTGCCACTACATGGCCTGGCTTCCCACAATGAGAACATCCCACTGCAAAAGACTGCTTCTGCTTTTGTTGCTGAGGGTACGTCGGGGCTGAATGCTGAACCGACATTACTGAGGCTGCTCGCCTTGGAGCTCCAATAGTCAAAGCCCTGGCTGCCGGAGCTGAAGCGGAAGACTGATTCATTGGCCGTGGGATCTCTTCTGACCTCCGGCCCTATCCACAATCCTCTGGGAGGTATACTCATGCCTCCTAGATGCTCTCAAGACTGCATCAAAAGTCTGATGCTCAAACTGCTCAACTGCCAATAGAATCTCCAGGTGAAGCCCCTGCTGGAATCGCTGGGCTCTATCATACTCGGTTGCCACCAAGGTGGGAGCAAACCGACTGAGTCTAGAAAACTCGACCGCATATCCATCGACCGTTCTGCCCTTCTGCTTCATATTGGTGAACCTCGTCTGTAGATCATACCGAGCTACATCATCAAAATACTTGGTCTGGAATCTCATTCTGAACACCGCCCAAGCAATGGGTGCTGCTAATCCAACGGCCTGAGCCGCCCACCAGCTGCGGGCAAGATCTAGCAACTGCAGGCGTACCACGGCCACCTTCTCATTCTCTGGGGTCCTGGCTGCTTCGAGAATCACTTTGATGTCCTGAAGCCAAGCATCTGCGGCGATCGCATCTTCACTACCTTCAAAGAATGGAGGGTTCAAGCGCTTGAAGCTGTTGGCCGCGCTGTTACCCTGATGACCTCCTCTGGTCAGAGCATCCGTCACTGCCTGGTGCAAGGCATCACCTCGACGATCTTGGGAAGCTATCAAGGTCCTGACGAGTCCTACCAAAGTGCCATCATCAGGCTCGGCAGGCCGAACTGGCTGGACTGGTGGCTCTCCGCCAAAAGGCACGACTCTGGAGGCTACTCCCGAATGCTGGGCTTGATCTCATGGTTGCTGCTGATCCGCGGGAAATGCTCCACCTTGCTGACCGGCAGGTCCAGGAACGATGCCGATGAAGAAGACGACATGGGGAACAATAAGGAAGGACCAGGACAGATCAATGATACAAGCATATGATCAGGACAAGAATCCAGGGATTTAGAAGATACGAGCAGAGATCAGGGGCGAATACTGATTGAGATATCTATTCGGTAAACCTTTCACATATCTTGATTTACAAGACCTGCATGGGCCACCACTTAAACCATGTCACGCCCCAGAACCAGAATACTGGAGAGCGGGGGCAGACATAGCCAGCTATGTATATTGAAGTGCAACCCACCTCGCTATACGGTCACGGCTGTATAGATACATGAGGGTTTACTACAAGCCAACAGTCTTCTATGGTCATGAACAAACCTAGTGTCTCAATGACAAGCAAGTAAGTAAACGTTACAAGATGTTAGATCACCAAATATACAATAGTAAGACGTCCCAAACATTACATATTCAGTTGATCATGAAGCTAGTCGTTACAAAATGTTAGGACTAGCAAGAGTTTAGTCATACATGATCAACCTTAGGATCTGTTAATCATGTTACAGCCCAGTAGGCAGACAGTAAGTAAGTGCAATCGAGCTAAACAGGTGCTCGTCGGCTAAATGCCTCAAAAGAATATTTTTACAATAAAGAGGGAGATCAAAAATAAACCCACTCGTTGCCCTGGTTACGTCTAGTCGCCACTATCGGGCTGGAAAGTCGGTAGATCCTCTAGAGCTGCTCCGAAATCTGGCCATACAAAACTAGCTGGGTCAGATCCTAGAAAGAGCAAGTGCCACAAAGGAAGCTTCACTTAGGAACTAAAACCAGCAATTAGCACAAATAGATAATAATATATAGTAAAACTGGAGAAAATATAACATCACGAGGATATACAGTAAGATAACCATGGGTCCATTCAGATAACCAGGTTACAATCCTTAAACCAAACAAGGACCGGGATTGTAACCCTTCGTCTGAATCGAACTTGGTTTCTCTCATATATCAGCAAGATAATATAAGAAAATCAGGACATTACAATAATCTATACAGGATCCAGGCAAGACTAGACTGATTAGACTCCATCCAATCATTTCACGGCCAAGCAAGAATTATGGCTTGATACTTTAACTAACTAGGGTTATCACAAGCCTAGTTACTAGCAAGATGCAGTAAGATTATTCCACAGCCACAAGCCCTGCAGACCATCCAGGTTACCCAGGTCAAAAATTAGGGATTGAATTCAGGTGGGTACATCGTCCAGGAAACGCATGTATCCTTAGGTAGCTTGAAGGGTGCAACACATGATAGTGTGCTGGAAATGTGCCCTACTCGATGGTAGGCTACAGATCCCAGGCGCCCCTAAGTAACGGGATTGCCTGTAGCTGGGAGATCTCTTTATGACTAATGTATTAATCTAGTTATTAGCCTTAGTCCATTTCAGTAGGTACTCCTGACCGTGGTACTCAGGAGTCCTCTCCTAGACATGATGGAAGACAGGACTGGATTATTTGTACAAGCACAATCGCCCACGGTGTCCGAATTAATTATACAGTTTACGTTATGTCAGGTAGCCGTCGTAACAACTTATCAAGATATATCATGTCAGGTTATCATGTCAAGTTCACTGGTCAAGAGTACGCCACGACGGGCCACTATCAGGTCGTGCTAGTTTCTTGTCACACCATGTTATGTACAATTGTCATTTTAATCATACCAATCAAATCGTGATTTATCAAGTTCAGGACAAAAGGCGTAAGGATATAAAATGGGCGTAAAAATATACAATAAAGGTAAAGGTGTACGCCATAGGAACTCAAGTTATACTGAGAGTTATAAGACATGGGCAAAAGAATAATAAAACAATAGTACACAGAGCTATAGGAGAGCCATGCAGGCTCAGGCATATGCGGCTAGGAATGATCTCATGCGGCTGGGAGGAGAACAGCCCATGCAGCTCAATAGGGTCAGGACGCATGCGGCTGAGCTAGGAGGAGGGTCAGGTGCGGTTAACAGGGGAGGGGTGGACCCTATACGGTTGAGGATGGACTCGACCTCATGCGGTTGGGGATGCGGGTGCATATGCGGCTAGATATATATAAGGTCTTCATGCGGTCTGCAGGGAGCAAGGTCTTATGCGGCTGGACGAGCCATGCGCTTAAGCGACCAGGAGATGAAGGGGGTGCATACGGCTCAGTTAGGAACACATGCGGCCAGGGTAATTCAGGAGCTTATGCGATCAGAGGAAATACAAGTTATATGCGGCTATAAGTGGACCAAGTTTATGCAGCTTGGATGAGGCCGAGACCTATGCGGCTGGGAGAGTGGAATATGCGGTTAGCGGGGTCATGCGCCTATGCGACTGAACTCAAGTGGGGGCTCATACGGTCAGAATAATTCATGCAGCTAGGGGAATCACTTGCCGCATGAAATATTCATACGGTCAAGTCAAGTACTGTTCTTATTCTCCAAGTCTTCGAGAAGAAGAACACCATGGGAGCCAAGTTCTCAAGCTCTATAACTCCATCATCCGGAGCTCAAATTCGAACTTCCATAGGTCAAAATGGGACAGAACAAGATTCTCTACAAGCATGAAACCATCAAAACTCAGAAATAACAAGAGTAAGTAGATCAAAACCCTGGAAATCCTGAAAATAATATAAACTTAGATCTATAAGAATCTGGCCATGGAAAGTGGAAATGCCAAGTATTAAAGTAAGTTAAAATACTGTAAGGAAGAGAATGAAGCAATAAAATTGGAGATCCTCCATGAAGCAAGTTGCACTTGCCTAGACCCCTCTCTCTCTGGTAAGGTAAAGAAGTAAATGGAAGAAGAAGAAGAGGTTAATGAAGAGAGAGAAAGAAGAATGGGTTAATAAATGGGGATTATGGTGGTAGGTAGGGTTTCACCATGATGAACCAAAAGCAACCCCAAACCGAACCAAGCCAACCCGAACCAAGGATAAACCAAGCCAAGAAGGAAGCTAAGCAAGGAAACATGCAATACAAGATAAAATATGTACACGTATTCCGAAAATACGTAATTCGAACCACAGACATTACAATGTACTCGCCTGATATCCTGAACATTTGTATGAAATCTGCCTGGGGAGTGGTGTCTATCTCCTTTAGAACAGTATAAGTCACTACATGTCTAAAATAATAAAAGACTGCTACAATCGATCTACATGATATTTGGGGTCAATCTAGGCTAAAGTCAACCTTTGGTCAACCGTAGTCAACCCTAGCAGTCAAAGGTCAACTCTAGTCTAGTTAGGTCAACAAGGTCAAACAGGGTTAAACTAGGTCAAACTAGTCTAGGTTGGTCAAACCTAGGCTTAACAAGTCAACCTAGGTCAACTAACCAAATACCATACAAGTTACACTAGCCTAGTGATACACAAGTGTATCCACACCACATGCCATAGGCTATCCTACCCAGGCCATGAGCCAAATCACACATAGGCCAATACCCATTACATATTAGGCTATATATATATATATATATATATATATATATATATATATATATATATATCTATATATATATATATATATATATATATATATAATATTTATTACACTCACATACCATTATCTATATAGGCAAATGCCATATCCAATTCACATTACCTAATCACATGCACATTTCACATATTTATTACATTCACATATTTATTACATTACACATAGGTTAGGTAATATATATATATATATATATATAATATATAATTATATATATATATATATATATATATATATATCTATACATAAAAAATAATATATATATATAAAAATAATAAAAAATATACATACATAAAAAAATATACATAAATAATATATATACATAAAAAAAAAAAAATACATAAAAAAAAAAATATATATATATATATATATATATATATATATAATATATATATATATCTATATATATATATATATATATTATATATATATATTTTATTTTTTTATATGTATATATATATATATATATATATATATATATTTATTTTTTTTATGTATAATATATATATATATAATTATATATATATATATAATATATATATATATATATATTTTTTTTATAATATTATATATATATATCTATATATAATATATATATATATTTAGATATATATATATATATATATATATTATAACATAAAAAAAAATAAAAAATATATATATACATATAAAGGGGATACATAAATCAAGGTAAATGTGTGTGTGTGTGTGTATGAGAGTGTGAGTGTGTGTATGGGCTAAGGGGAATGTGTGTGACTTCATTTCAGTTGTGTGTGTGACATGGACATAAAGTAGGGTGTGTGAGTGTCCAATTTTGTGTGTGTAGATAGGTAGGACATTAGCTCTAAGGTTCAGTTTTATGAGTGAAATAGTGTAACAGGGATCTAGAATAGAGGGTAGCATGTTAGGTTTGTGTAAGTGAGGAAAAATCTGGAGATCAGTCCGTTTTGTGTGAGGTGTAATCAGTGACAGTGTCATGGATGTGTGTGTGTTGACTGTGTGTAGGTGTGTGTTTGTGAGATTGTAAACAGTGGCAGGGAATTATATGATGGCCTGTGTTGTGTGTTAATCCGTGTGACAGTGAACTGTGAGGGAAAACAGTGAGTGTAAAGTGAGGAAATCTGTGTGACAGATTAGAGTGTGTAAAGTATGTGTGCGTGAGTTGATTAGGAAATCAATATCTCAGGTTTCAGATTCCTGAAACAAATGTCAGTGCAAGAACATAGCAGTGTAACCAATCTCACATTTCAAACCCCATTGCATCAACACAAATCGAATTGAACATGTCCATCATTCAACACACATGTATGAAAGCCTATCCTAACATTTAACATCACAAAATTAGTTTAAAAGAAAATTAAAATCAGGGAATACAAATTAAGGAAAAACCCAAACCAATATGACAGTTCAAAATACCATGAATCAGTAAACAACCCAAAAACCAAATCCAACAACCCAATGCTCAAACCAATCACAAATTAGCATGGTCCTCAGTCATTACACATGTGGGTGAACTAACCTAACCATCTAACATCATAAAAATCAGTTAAATGACAGATTAAAATCAGGAGAAATCAACTTCAGCACCGTATCAGTGAAGTATCAGTCCTTTATTGGGAATCAATGATTTCGAACCCCAAAAACCATCTAAATTACAAATAAAAGGTTGGTAATAGGTGCCACATATGTGTACGTGTGTCTCGAGTCCTCTCATGTCATCCAGAGCCAGATACGGCGTGTCCACACATCATGAACCACTCTCATGCACACATAGACATGCTGTCTCGTGCATGCGTGCACTCGTGTCTAGGACACAACACACGACACGTGTGGCCACGTGGTCATGTCCACGTGTAGCCCACGTGTCAGGATACACATTCGATATCCCTGTGGGGTGTCCACGATGTGTCCAAAGCAGACACGAACTCGCGTTCGTGCGTGCCTGTGCACGTGTACATTCGCCTGCGTGCGACAGTGCGCGGCCAGTACGGGCACGATTGTGCCACGTGTACTCAACGACGTGCTCCTAAATTTTGGGAGCATAGTGACAGTCACTGCCCCTACTCTCCACAAAAAATTGTGTCCAGACGTGTCCTGTGTCTCGAGTTCTAGCCCCCGATATGTAGGACACAGCCTAGGGCTCGTGCTGCGTGTCCAAGCCAAAAAACTCGACACAAACGGATACGAAACACTAAACAACCTTCACAAATATTAATACACACATATAGATCTACATATCTATGTAATTAGTTTTCAAAAATACCAAAATAATTTCCTAAGAAGTATTTCTTCAATCACCTATATTCCTATTATGATACGTGTCCGATATGGACACGAAATGGACTCAAATTGTGCCCAAATCTCGGAGACAGCTAGGAAATCCTAAAACCTAGCCTTATATGCAAGAAATTAGGGAAAACAATGGGTTTAGATGGTTTACCTATTGAGTGTCAATGCTCAAAATAGCTTCAAAGGAAATGATTCCAAATGGCAACTCCAAATCTCCAAATGGTACACAAACTGAGATGAACCTCCAAAATCAGTAACAACATAAATTAGATCCTAATGCAAAAGATAGGGTTAAAAAGGAGTTAAAATGAATTAAATAGGATTTTAGAGGAATGGGAAAATACCTCTCCTTCCAAAATTAGGACAAGAACAAAAGAAGCAAGAACACACTAAGAGATTACTTATAGCAAGGGAAAACCCTAATAGTGGCTGCCATGGGTAGGTTTAATTTGGTTTTGGGCTTAAGTCATGGGCCTATGGTTTAATTGCAAGTCTTGAAATTGGTAAATCATAAGTCATTAACTTAAGCCATAAGTCATGAACCAATTTCACTTAAACTTAACATTCCTACTTTAAAACTAATTCTAATGACTAAAAGTAGGTTAACTTAAGTTAGACTAGGGTCACCATAACTAGGGTTAGCTTCTAGGCTAGTCTACAAGTCTCAACTAGTCAAGGTCAAAAATCACAATCACCAATCCAATAATTAATCAAATTATTCTAATAAGTCAAATTGACCAAATTACCTCTAGGCTAAAATGATAAATAAATATTCCAAATCACAGGGTTAGGCTCTAGATCAGACTGTCTCTACGGTTTCACTAGCTGCACATCAAAATCACAAGTCATAATTTTAAAATAGTTTTAAATGATTAAAAATTACGAAAAATCATATCATGATTTAAATATCATTAATAGAAGATTAAAATTACAAAATTTAAAATTACCCTCATTTAGAAAATTGGGTGTTACAGGCTACTATCAAGCAAGTAAGATAAGATCTTGTACTGGACAAGTCAAGATAGCATCTACGTGCTCAAGCAAGTCATGGATATTACAAGACAAGACATGACATGTAAAGACAATGTAATAAATTTAAACAGGCATGTAATACATGGTATGGAACATTTCATGACATATATATAAAATAATGTACAAGAAAAAATCAGGAAAACTGAATGAAATCAAGAAATACAGAACTTGGGTGTCTTGATAGTTTTCTGGCAATATGTCGGTCTGAGACCACATCAAGTTTTCTGTCGTAAAATATGTAGCACCTGTATACCATTTGTATATACTAATATACCTACTGTATGTCGTAAATGGGACCATAACAACTCTCTGGGACAAAATGGGCCAAAATCGGTATATCGACGGTATAATACAGTATACCGGTGGTATGCCGTTTTCTAGGCCGAATTTCTAGTAAAGTCCAGGAAATCAATTTTTTCGGAAGCAAAATCTTGTCCAGAAATCCACCAAACGTAAGTCTAGCAGGAAAACAATATCGGGGGTAAGTCTCATAAAGCATCCCCTTCAAAGGTATTGAATGCACTTTCTACTCCTGTATATAACAACAATGGGAGTACGAGAATAATCATAGCTTTAGAGATAAATATTCTACTTTGAACAAGTATGAGGAGATAGGCAGCGCAACTATTCAAGTAAATTTTGGCCAAATATAAAGATAAGGACAATTATGGAAGTAGAAGCATAGTAAAGTCCAAAGTCAATGATAATTTTAGAAGTTAAACAATAGTTAAAACAAACCTTTGCATACTTTGCCAAGGAAGAAGGAATCCCAACTTTTTTTACTGTGAATGATTCATAGGATGCATCCCAACCTACAAACAAATATTAGATTGCAGTCTGAAGTATTCTTAGAATTCTTTTATAAGAACATACAATATATATTGAGGGTAGGAGGCAGATTAATCAGCTTTAAAGGTATACACACAAATTATGGGATAGTCTTCTAAATACGAGTGTTCCGAATTCCAGCATAGATTAAAGCTAGAGTAGCTCAACAAGACAATCTTATGCATACAAAATATAAAGTACACCATAATACCATTTGTGGTCAGGGTTAAGGGTCAATTATTTACATTATTCCAACATGCCCCACAGATTGAATGCCATTATTTAAAATCTGCTTCCAAGTGCGTGCCGATGAGATTCGAACTTGTCTTGTTCTAATACCAAAGTAAAGACCCTACCGCTACACTACAACTCCCGAGTTGTGGTAAAGATTGGGGGTTAATTTATTTATATTATTGCAACAGGGCATTAATAGATAATCACCTTTGGTGGATTCATGATGTCACGACCCGTACCCTGTGTAGGGGCACGAGAAGTGGGTACGTCCAGCCTACGCCGCAGTGTCGGCGGTAGAATGCTGTCCTAAGTTACTATCTAATCAATAACTCACGCAATTATATAATGTACTTGTCAAACCTCAACTCCAAACGGAGGACAAGTATAGATATAATAAATCTCAATCACAGTCTAAGGACGATAAGATATCACAAAAGTTTATAACTAAAGACTAAACACAACAATTTATAAACTACTAAATAATAATATCTCAAACAAACTCAAATACAAACTCGTATCTCATGTTATTACAATTTAAGTTCTAAAACATAAAAACTAAACCAAGTCTACAAGCTAGTCGGGGCCAAAGGTAGCTAAGCTATCTCCTGCTCTAAGGCAAGTAGGGCAAATGTCCTCAGGACAATCATCTGTAATATTTTTAACAGGTCCAGTCAGGATAGGAATGAGTACAATTCATCAAAAAATCCCAAGTAAATGACAGAGAACTATAAAGCAGTTATAGACAGTTGTATTGATGAACATGGAGATTTACATTCAGGTGATGGTATAGAGAGACAGATAAGGTACAAGAAAGTAAGTAACTAAAACAAGAGAAGAATCATGGCAATAAAGACTGCAAAATAAAATCTAGCTGAACTAGAGTAACATGATGAGTCCAGACAGTACATTATAAGTCGAGTGTAATCCCAATGTGAGTCTAATAGAAGATGAGTCAAATGTGATTCTAATCATTGTTCTAATAAGGTGATTCGAATAAGGTGATACGAATAGTGATTAGAATAAGGTGATACGAATAGTGATTCGAATAGTAGTCAAACAATGATTCGAATAAATTCTCCAAGTGTGTTTTAAAATACCGAGTTTAACATATAAACGACTGTAGGTAATACGGCACACCGTACACTCGCGAAGTGTGGGATGGCTATCGTTCGAATATCATTCACAGAGGGGTGATTCTAATAGGGGAATATGTCTACATGTCTACTCAGTATTTCCCCGCCCAGTCTAATACAAATGAATCCATAATACAATACATAAGGCGAATACAAGTCCAACCAGTACATGAAGATACGAATAGGTGGTTCGAATAGTGATTCGTATGGTGATTCGAATAATAGAGGCAATACGAGTATGTATGTGTGTCGTATACATGGATTCAGTAATAACAATACGTGTTTGTAACAAGAATCAATAGAACTAACTAGAACTGAAGTACAGTAATTGACAAGTAAATAAAAGAACTATTAGAGATTGTACTCGCCTGATACTCTGAAAAGAGTAATGTAATATCAGATGTCTGCACCAGAGTCTCAATGTCCTAAATAGAGCAGTATGGGTTATAATGTGTTTAAAACAAGGTAAATGAAGTTTACGATACAATCTACATGATTTCTAAGCCAATCTAGGTCAAAGTCAACGCTAAATCAAACCTGGTCAGCTGTCTAGGTCAAATTAGGTCCAAGTCAAACTTGGTCAACTCTGGGTCAAAGTCAACTTAGGTCAATTGGTCATATATAGACTTAATGTTGACTTTGGTCAACTGTCTAGTCAAAATAGATCAACTAATCCAATCTAGGCTAAAGAGTCAACCTTTGACTATTTGTCAATTTGGTCTTAACTAGTCAATCTAGGTCAACACTCTAGATAGCTACTTATCTCTACTCATGCACCAATGTACCCCAAGTCCTTGGTTTACCAAGATGCCATGTGCCAAGCCCAACCTATACACCACATAAACTAATACCCACATAATACATTGGTATATCATTATATATATATATATTGATATATATACAACTATACCCTATAACTCGTTAATGAATTTACACTGCCCTAAGGTAACACCAATTACTTTATCTATATATATGTATAATCTATATAGCACAACATTGCCTATCATAATGTTAAATATTCAAGTTATATGTACATAGGTCATATGGGTTAGATAGGAAACAAGATGAAATAAGAGCAGGGCCTAACCAAATCAATATGCAGGAATGTGGATGTGAAGAGTGCATGCAACCATGTGTTTGAGCCTGTTTTCAGTGTCCAACAGTTATCAGTGTGTGGGTTTATAGTGTGATTGAATAGGCTAGGGTGTGTCCATGTAAATCTGTAGGCAGTACAATGTATGCTTGAAGGACATGCAAGGATGCAGGGAAATAGGTTTCAGTTTAATAGTGTTGTGAGAGTTCGATTTAGTGAGTGTGGCAAATCAGATTTCAACCAATGAATCACACAGTGCATTGAAACTCAGATTTAAATTAGAAATTTCTCAGATTTCACATAAGGTATTGAACCTCAGGTTTACAAGTAATGATAGTTTGGTTACTAGGGTGTAGTATATAGGATAGGAAGTAGCTATCCGCAGCTAACAGTGCTAGTGCACATGTTCTCAGGACATACAAAATCAGTCCTGTGAAGGGGGTTCCATTTCAGTTAACAACATTAACTCAGTCCCAGGTAATTAGATGGATTTCAT
Organism: Iris pallida; assembly: GCA_029216955.1. Classification (NCBI taxonomy): domain Eukaryota; kingdom Viridiplantae; phylum Streptophyta; class Magnoliopsida; order Asparagales; family Iridaceae; genus Iris; species Iris pallida. The sequence continues at coordinate 17,641,447 of JANAVB010041820.1, forward strand.
TTAGAATTGAATTGAACATGGCTATTGACAGTGAACTAATCCTAATCACAATATCCCCAACCTGGGATAACATGTATAGAGTTAACTGAAAAAAGGAAAGAAGAGAACATGGACAATTACAAGGGACTAGCCCTAATCTAAAATACAACTGATCACAGGCCAACTCATGCCTACACACATACACAAGAGACTAAATAGCCCTTGCTACTGCTCCTTCTACTGTGACTGTTACTGACATCTATCTAGTCACTCCCATACATATTTGTAGCTCAAAACAATCTACTGAAACCTATACAAACTCATAATCCCCAACGCACATCTCAACCTCCTGAACATTAAATCCTATTTGAAATCAAGTATCAGGCAGTACAAGCCCAGTTTTAAATATCGAATCCCCAAATCCTAACCAAATAACATGCAACCCTAAACTAATACACATGTCAGGAAGGTGTGCGTGTGTGTGTCAACCATGAGTGGTGTCAGTATGTCGAGAGTGTCCAACCCAGTGTCCAAAATTGTGTCAGCAACAATCAGGCTTACAGTAACTAGAGTGTCAAGTGATATGTGAGCATGTGGTCGAGTGATGTGTAAGTGCGAGTGAGTGTCTATTTGTCATTGATTATAAAAGAACAGAACAATTATATGGGAGGACTGGACTTTTACTTCACAATACAAACTCGCTCGTACAAAGAAAGTCTAGGGACAAAAACCTAGGTACAGCAATCTAAGCATGATTGTTTAGTTTTGATTCTGGGGGTGACGGTAGAGGCTCGGGAAAGCGACGGCCGCTCTGCCTTACTCCTTGGACGATCAGACGTAGCCTTGGCTCCAGTGAAGAACTGCTTTCAAGATAAGAAGACTCTTCTGTGCACGCCTTTGTCTCTCTGTGTGTCCAGCTGGGTGGATAGGATCTCTCTTGCAAGGGAATGGCACCTTGCTATATATTTTTGTTTCTTCTGGATCCGATCCCTTCTTCCTCTTTTTCTTCTGAATTCTCCAGGGTTTGTAAGGGAATGGCACCTTGCTATTTATAGAAGTGGGGGTATGATCATTAGGGTTTGCAATGATCACCCTAAAAAAGTTGGCGGCTTGGGGACTTAATTTCTTTTCCTTGATCCTATTTTGTGGGCAATTAATTTGGACCACTAATCTTGATTGCAACGAATCTGGACAATTAATGCTGATTGTGTAAAATTCGTATGGGCAATCAATGTTGATTGTCATGAATCTTAGGAAGCTCGGATCTTCTGCCACGTGTTTAATCCATGTGATTGCCATAAATCTGTTTTGATTCGGTAATTATTATGATTGCACTAAATCATGTTGTTAGGATTTGTTGATAACTTTTGATTGATTTAGTGCCACGTGGGAAACTGATCTTCTGCCACGTCATAATCGTGAGTCACAGCCGCATGAAGGTAGCTTCTTAGGTTTTGGACTGCATGAAGGTGGCAGCCGCATAGGTGAAGCCTCCGAAATCTGAGCCGCATGGGGTGGTTTTTAATTGAGCCGCATAGGACTTGCCACGTGTCAAGCTGCATGGGCATGAGCCGCATGGAGATGATCCTCATGATCCGAGCCGCATGAGAACAGCGGCCGCATAGGGTGACTGTTCATAATTTGAGCCGCATGACAAGGGTCTTCACGCTCCGAGCCACATGCGAGCATCAGCCGCATGGGGTGGTGGAGCCGCATAGGGGGCTTTGTAGTTGGTGGATCGTGCCAGCTGCAGAGGAGATTTTTTCGTTTCCTGAGGAATACGTCGTCATGTCGAAGTTCATCATTTAGCTTTAATGTCAGAGTTATCACTTTGTGTCAGAGCATTTAATGGGAGCAGTCACTTTATGGCCAGCTGTAAAGACAAGCCGCATAGGGTCACGTTTTTTGCCTGAGCCGCATGAGGCTATTGAATAGTTTCTGAGCCGCATGAGGCACTGATAGATTCCTGAGCCACATGAGGCTCCTTCTTTTGATCCGCATGGGCATTTTCTGTTTTGAGCCATATGGGCTTCTGTTTTTAGCCGCATGGGCTTCTTCTGTTCTTTTCCATGCTTCTACAAGACCCCCTTCAAAGTTTCCAAATTACAAATTTGGAATACTTTGAATAAGAAGCATGGAAAGTAGAGTTATTTAGGTACGACAATCCTATCAGAGGTAGCATGGACGTAATAGGATTGGGTACTTCCATTGGAGATTTTATGTGGACTTATCATCCTTGGCACACCTTGGTTTTAGGTACGGATAATAAGTTGAGAGAGGAAACCATCATATTTACTCAAAGGTGGTGAGAACACGGTAAATATGGGGTTAATGGTAATGAGGACATGGTGGGAGTGGACCCAAACGAGGATACATAGAACAACTCTGAGGTAATATGGACGTGGATGTTCTATGTAATGGGTAATGAATGCCACGGGGCAACTGGGCTCCAGAAGTATATGATTGGAGAGAAAACCAACATATTTACTCAGAGGTAATGAGGACATGGTAAATATGGGTCTAAAGTAGAGCCTTCCTACTAAGAGGTAACGAGGACGTGGTAGGAGTAAACTCGGAGGAGGATACATAGAACAACTCAGAGGTGCTATCAACATGGAAGTTCTATGTATAAGAATGCCATGGAGCAGCTGGGCTCCCAGGGCATGATAAGAAATGAGGGGCATGTACTAGAAAACTTAGTACACATTCGTGGTCGACTGCGGACATTTGTGGTCAACAGAGGACATTTGTGGTCAACAGAGGACATTGTGGTCGTCGGAAGACATTTGTGGGCCTATTCTTGGCGTACCCTAGGTTTTTTTTGGTAGATAATAAGTCGAGAGAGAACCAATATACTTACTCAGAGGTAATGAGGACGTGGTAAATATGAGGTTTCTTCGATGGAGCCTTCCCATCAAAGATAATGAGGACATGGCAGGAGTGGGCTCCATGAAGGGTGCATAGAACAACTCAGAGGTAATGAGGACATGGAAGTTCTATGTGAGGGGGCAGTTTATTTTTGATAGAAGTGAAACAACTCAGAGGTAGCATCCACATGGTTGTCTTAGAAAATTTGTGGATCTGTTACCCTTTTTGTGCACTGGAGGTACGGGTAGTGGATCATGAGGAAGGAGCTCCTTTTAGGAAGAAAGTTCAGAGGTATGATTATACATGACTTACTACCCAAAAATGCGATATAGATTAACCAGGATGGGAGTTCTGTCACTACCACATTTCTAGTGTGAGGGTATTTTTGTCATTTTGGGGTTATTTGAATTTATTAGAATTTATTTGATTTTTATATATTTTATTTAGGAAATTTTAATGATTATTTTAATGGTGTGATTAAATCCTATTTAAATTGTTGCCAGAGTGGTTTGGTTAGCCTAACCTAGATTGGACCTAACCTAGTTTGGTCATAACTAATTTTAGTTTGCCATTTAAAGAATTAGATGGGTGGATTATGGTTTAAGACAAGTTAGTTAAGTTTAAGTGAGTTTGTTTAAGACTAGGAAACAACCTTTTGTTCTAGACCACTCAATACCCTTGATTCATTCCTAGCCATAGGATACCACCTAGAAACCCTAACCTAAACCTAGTGGTCGGCCAAGCTTGCCCCCCCCCTATATAATATTATTTTGGGGATTTGAGCCTCCTTCCAATAGTTTATGATTCTTTCCTCAAGACAAGGTAAGCTTACACTTCATTGCTCCATAGATCTTTCAATATAGGTCCATTTTCATTGGGATTTCCTCCATAGAACTCTAAATACTGTTCCTCTATTGATTGGGGAGTCACATCACAGGTTTGGGACAATTTGAGGGAGTTTTGGAGCTTGGAGAACATTCTCTATTGAGTCTTTTTGAGGATTATGCAACCATAGGTAATTTCTTTAATACTAATGAAACTCTGTTATTTCCACATCTAGGGACCCCTAGGCCTAACCCAGCTGTAGGAATAGGTAACCCTAGGGTTTGAGCATTTACATGTCCGTATCGGACACGTATCAGTCACTAGTCATAAGTGTTTGACAAAATGCCTCAATGAGCATTTTGTATTGATTTTTGATTTGTTTTTAAATGGAAATTTATATTTGTTGTCGCTTACACATTCGTGATCGACTGAGGTATTTCCTGTGTCGTGCCGTGTCGTTCATGACACGTACACACGCGCGTGCACACGACCGCACGCTCAGCTACAGTACTTCCCTGCCTATCGGGGTCTGTAGCGGACACGACACGCCTTGTTTGGACACGAGATTTAACACGTGGCATGGGGCCCTGACTGACACCCCGTGTGTCAAGCCCCATGTGTCCCCGTGTCGTGTCTAGGTTGGAATCGACTGTGCACGACACGTGCACTGTGCTCAGTGTTCTGTTATGGGTGTTCCTGTGTGATTGTTTAATGCTTTAAATTATGAATTCAGCTACTATTTAGATCCAAGCATGACTATTTATATGTTAAATCCAGTTTACATGTTAGATAGGTTTTTAGTGTGGAGTTTTGGCTCGAATTGGTTTGAATAGTAAATTTCTGATACATCACTGATACGTGTGCTTCCAGTTCATTCAACTCATTTAATTTCCTAATTTGGTTAAGTTTGTTCACTAATATTGGTCCCTACATGTTACAAATCATGTTAGCTGAGTATGAGGCATTCGAGATTAGCTTAGGATGTGTAGAAATGGATTTTAGTATTTGAGTTGGTTGAACTGTTAATAACTGTTGTAGCATTCACTGCTACATAAACTTCACCATTCATTAACTAAGATTCTCTGTTAAAACCTGGAATTGGCCTCTCCTTCATTACATGTATTGGTCCTTAGTTCTAATAACCTGGGAATGTAGAATAGGGGACTATTAAACCGGTTTTAAGTTCAAATGTTATTGGGTTGTTATGTGCTTTGATACACTGGTTTTATACAAATTGATAACTGATTACTTTCCCTTTCATTGGTTCTTGAACCTGAGAATAGGGTTGGGTGTTTTGGTGATCATTGATTATGATATGGCTTGGGGAGGGACTGAACTAAACTGAACCTCTGTTCAAGAATTTCCTGGGTTAATTTGAACTGATTTTTCTTTTCCTTTCCTTCTTAACTGAGAATGGGTTTGGAACCTGGGATTCATTGGTCTACTTGTACTGTTAAGTATTCTTCAAAAACTGAGATTGATTGGGGAGTTTGATCCCTATGTGACTGATGCTATACTGTCACATGGTCATGAACTCTATTTCCTGCACCTTAGAACTGTCACAGCCTATCTAGACACACACACACTATTACCTAGTGTTCCCCTCTCTTTCACTGTTGTGTTTTCCTGCACTTATACACGGTCACTGTTAACACACACATTTCAGTCCTGTACACCTCTCTTCACATACACACATGTATGCACATACAACACACAAGCCTCTCTCCTTGTAAATATGTGTGTAAATTGTATGAGTGAATAATATATATATTATATATATATATATATTATTATATATATACTTCTAGGTTTAGCCTAATGTTGTAGGATTTATATCTAGCCTAGATATATGTAATATATTATGTGGTGTTTTAATCTGTTGATGTATGGCTATCACTGTAAAACCCCTCAAATTTCAAATTTTTTTTTATTAATTATATCAATATTATACTAATTAATTGGTATAATATATATATATATATAATATATGTGTGTGTGTGTGTGTGTGTGTGTGTGTGTGTAATTAAATATATGTGTGTAGTGTTTAGTGTTAACCCTAATCTAGAAACCCTAGAATATGGAAAATTCCATAGTTCTAATTAATTAGTTATTGTTGTTTATTAATAGATAGTTTATTTTTATTTATTATTAAATAAATATGCTTATATATATATATATATATATATATATATATATATATATATATATATATATATATAGATATAATTAATATATATAATAATATATATATATAGGAAACCTAGAGTTTACTCATCCTTAAAGCCAAAACCTTAACTCTAGCAACTAACCCTAACCCTACCCCAGCCCTGGCCCACCTGTCAGGAGGGTCGGGTCAACCCAAACCCAATTGGGTACGGGTCTATACCCGTTTACATGGAACCCAAGATTTTTATATTATATAGCCTTTCTAACCGAACTCCTCATAACCCTAACCCTAGAGCATTTCCTTCAAGCCGTCGCCCCCCCCCCCCGACCTGGTCTCCTCCTCGGCCATCTCCACCTGGCCAGAGCCCCGGCGGCCAGGCCACCGCGAGCGGCCGACGAGGCAAATCCCGACCGGGATTTCGGCTGCTGCTGTGAGCAGCAGAACCCGGCCGATCCCGGCGATCCCCGGCGGCGCCACCGCGCCTGGAGGCCGACCCCGACCCCTGCGGCGGGCAGGTAACCCCCGAGCCACCCCGTGGTTCTTCCACGTGGGAAATCTTCCTATTTTTTACTGTAACCCTAGTTTTAGGATTTTTAATCCAATTAATTCAGTTTTTTTATGATTATATTGTGTTAATATTGTTAATTAATTAAATATTATTAAAGGGGATCATTAGTAATTAAGTATAGGATCTACATTAAATTTTGTGTGAAATAATATTATTTATTAGTATTTATTATTATTTATTTACGAATTTTATGTTCTGTTAATTAATGTTTGTATTTACTGTTTTAATCGTTAATTAATAATTTTATATAATTAAATAAAACTTTGTAGAGGAAAAGTTTGTAAATTAATGTAGTATTTTATAATAATTTTTCCAGAAATTAGTATTTAATTTATAATTATTTATATTAAAGACTATAAAATTTTAATTATTTAATTATTTTTCATATTCTGTTTTAATTCACATTATTTAATTAATAAATAATTAAATTATATATATATATATATATATATATATATATATATATATATATATATTATATATATATATATATATATATAATATATATATTTTATATATATATATTATTTTATATAATTATATATTATATATATTTTTTTTTATATATATATATATATATATATCTATATATATATATATATATATATATATATATATATATTTATAAAATAAATAAAAATATCTATATATAATATAGATATATATATATATATATATATATTATATATATATATTATATAGATTATATATATATATATATATATATTATATATAATATTATATATATATATATATATATATATAATTATATATATGTTTATAAAAATAACTTTACTGTATAACAATATTTCCAGTATTTAATTATATTTATTTATATTATTTAGATTTTAGTAAGGTAATTTTGATTGCTAAGTATATATAATTAATTGATATTAAATATAATTATTTGTAAATTGGTAAAGTTAGGGTTTCTGTTGCAAATATGTAATTAAGTTAATTTGGGAATTATTTTAGTGTTCTATATTTATTTACAAATTTTAAGATCTAAAAGTAATTTCTAGAATTATTTTAGAATTATTAAAGGGTTAATAATTATTTATTAATTTAAATAATTATTAATTATGTGTTATTATTGTGTAGAATAGTGAATTTAGGTTTATTGGATAAATTTATGGTTTATAGTGATTTTTAGAATTTATTTAGAATTATTATGTATTTACTATTGTTATTTAACTAGTTATTTAATAAATAGTTTTAATATAATAAATTTATTTCTGTAAAAATATATATATAATATTTATTATTCTGATATATTTAGTTTATTATTAAAATGGACTAAAAATGATTTTTAAGGATTTTTACTATTTTTGTTAGTATTATTAGGAATTGTGTATGCATGTGTGTATTAAATTGATTAGTTAATTAATTATAATTAATTATTAATTATTAAATATCATGTTGTATTATTAATTACAGAATATAAATGTATGATATAAGTATATTTTACATACTTATTATTGTATAATATTATTCATAATTATTGGTACTAGTTAGTTAGTTTTAATAAAATACTATGATTGTTGAGTAATTAGCAATTAATTAATTTAGTAAATAGTTAATTAGTGACTAATTAGAAATCATGCTTGTTTAGGAATTTGCTTCTCGGAACTCGGACTCTACATCGGACCCGGATACTCAGTTGCTGGACACAGGCAAGTACACCTTGCTTGACATTATTATGCAGTAGTTTCAAATTCCCAGTTTATTGCTATTTGTGTGCACTCGTCTCCATTGATGACTACCCGGTATAGTGTTAGTATAACTTGACACCGTCTCAGACACGTATCATATATGAGTGAGCTGAGTACAGAGGTTATGTGTTGACTGGCCCTTAACATATGAACTTGAGTCTGTTAGCAGTTTGGTTTAGTTACATTATATTTACTATGACGTCTTGCATATTGTTCGTACCGCGTATACGGTGAGTACATTGGGTGGGGAGATTCTACTAGTGGTGTATGAGATTTCTGTTTCCAATGTACGCTGGATGCTCGTAGCCCCTCGTTTCTCAAACTGTAGAACGCTTGGTGGCAGTTTCTTCTTCTTCTCCCCCTCTCATGTGCCACTAGAGATGTCTCGAGAGCATTTACACATAGATGGTTAGAACACCTTTATTGCTTACCTTGTATTTTCTGTCCTTGTTTGGTTAGGGAATACTTGGTTGCATACTTTATAGTTACTTTTACATTACTGCTCAGTATCATGCATGTCGATTTTCTGTGTATTTGTTATGTCCCTCTGAGGACCTGGTATCTTTTCCAGAGCTTGACAAGCACTTATTCCCGGCTGATTACGAGTAGAGGGACTTGTTGACGACGACTTTGAGGTGGAGCCGCAGCCTTGATCCTCTGGAGGCTAGCTACATCTTCAGACGTGGGTTTCATTTCCAGTTTGTTTATTTCCATTTACTACTCCATTTCATTCCAGTTGTACTCATTTACTTATTTAGTGGACTGTTCTCCACTAGTCATAGTTGACATTTGGACTCTGTGGCACTGATGAATTTTTATTTAGTTATCTCTTACTTTATTCCATGGATGAGACTAGTTTACCTGCCTGTGATGTTACTTTATTAGTTTTACTTCACGTACTACGATCAGATCATAGTCCATTAAATTGGGTTTAGCTACTGGATTGTACAGCTGGCATGCCACGTGTTCCCAATCCGATTATTTGGAACTGGGGCGTGACATATTTTAGTGGTGGCCCATGCAGGTCAAAATTTGTTTGGTTACGTTACTGTACTGAACAAGCCTGCAAATTAGGTTTAGAATATTAGGTCTCATCCATATGACTATATCATTCTTGATTATCCTTGAACAAATTCTTTTACATCTCGTTTGTTTCCGTCCTATTCTCAATTCCTTCTATCTTATCTCTGCAGAATCATGAATCTAAGGAGTGGACGTACCGCTGTCGGTAGAGACAACCAGTCATCTGGTACGGATGATCAGTCCGCAAGGGTAGTTCCAACCCACTCTTTGCTACCAGGGCAGACGTCTCAGCCAGTTGGTGCACAACCGACTGGGGTACCTCCCTCCCCGCAGTACCCTCAAACATCATATGGAGTGCCCCCGGCTGTGCCTCAAGACAGTCAGGCACATGTTTCAGTTCATGCACATGATGATGCAAGAACAGAGACAGCAAGCAGCGGAGCAGAGGCAAGAAGCAGCTGAGAGGGCAGGTGCTGCTGAACAAAGACAGGAAGCTGCTGAGATGAGACAGGGATTCTTGACAGCTATGGAGGATGACAGCACCAGCACCTGCACCAGCTCCGACACTAGCTCCCGTGAGACCATTACGGGTAGGTTCAGTGAAGGACTACGTGCAGATGAACCCCAAACCTTATTTGGGAATGAGAATCCGGAGGATACTACTACTTGGATCACCAGCACCAAGAAGCTATTACAGGCATCTCAGTTGCCTGAGGATTTATGGATGACTGGCATAAGAACTCAGCTGGAGGGGAATACCCATCACTGGTGGGATTCTATGGAGCGTCAGTTGGGTACGTCAGTCGTGGGAACAATTTTGGAGTTTTTTGATAAGAAGTACTTCCCTACTACTGTGAAGAATGCCTTATACAACCAGTTCCTGCACCTGGAGCAAGGGAACAAGACTGTTGACGAGTATGACTCGGAGTTCAGTCGACTCAGCAAATATGGGGAGGTACTGATACCCAATGATCTAGAGAAGGCCAAGAGATTTCACAACGGGCTGAGGCAGGAGCTACAGCATTATACTAGCTCCCAGTCCCGAATCTCTTATGCTGAGTTGCTGACGGAGGCCAGGATTCAGGAGACAATTAGCAAGGGGAATCTGAACCAGCAGAAGAACCAGCCAGTGCAGACGAAGACGCAGCAAGGAGGTCCTATCAGGAGACCTATGGGACATCACCAGCATCAACAGAAGACTGGACCCTACCAGTCTAAGGAGCTTCCGACTTACCATTTCTGTGGCAGGAAGGGACACTTACAGAGAGAGTGCAGAAGGATGCTGGGTACTTGCTTAGCTTGTGGATCGAGCCAGCATCAGGCTCGAGATTGCCCAGTTCGGGGAGCCATTGTGCCAGCTGGAGGACATAAGCCACCAGCACCAGGAGGTCAGCAGAGAGGACCTATATTCACTTTACAGTCAGCACAGTTTAGAAAGCCAAGCAGCAGGCAGGAAACAAGAAGTAAGGACAGATTTTTGCTCTCACTCAGGGAGAAGATGGAACCGAAGGTGAGGCTATCACAGGTACTATTCTAGTAGGTTCATTGCCTGCTACAGTATTATTTGATTCTGGTGCCACCCTATCATTTATATCATCTAGATTTGTAGCCGTGCATAAGATAGCTACTTCTACAATGCCTAAGAGTTGGAAAATTATTACTGGTGGGGGTATAGTACCTATGACTAGTACATGTAGAACCTGTTCGGTCGTCATTTGTGGCCGAGAGATGAGAGCTCGACTTTTGGTATTTCCTATGCCAAATTTTGACGTAGTATTGGGTATGGATTGGCTTAGTCAATATCATGCGATATTGACTGCCACAGGGGTTGTGCTATATTTAGACCGCCAGGCCAGCCGGAGTTTGAATTTCAGAGAGGAAGCATTGAGAAGGAGTATCTCAGTATCATGGAGCTTGCATGGCAATGGAGGTTGCCCGCCACCGATCATTGATGAGTTTTCTGATGTCTTTCCCGATGATCTGCCGGGTCTACCACCCGATAGAGAGGTTGAGTTCACCATTGAGCTCATACCAGGAGCGGCACCAATCTCTTCAAATGTTTATCGACTGGCGAAGAAGGAGCTGGATGAATAAAGGTCAGCTGCAGGAGTTGCAAGACAAGGGATTTATCAGACCAAGTGCATCACCTTGGGGATCCTCGGTCTTGTTTGTGCCAAAGAAAGATGGAACAGTTCGTATGTGCATTGATTATAGGGCTCTTAATGCTGTGACGATCAAGAACAAGTATCCCCTGCCCAGAATTGATGATCTATTTGACCAGCTGACAGGAGCCCAGGTGTTCTCGAAGATTGATCTGAGGTCGGGATACCATCAAGTGAAAGTTCGGAAAGAAGACATCCAGAAGACGGCATTCAGGACTCGGTATGGTCATTACGAGTTCTTAGTAATGCCCTTTGGTTTGACAAATGCACCGGCTGTGTTCATGAATTTAATGAACAGAGTATTCCATGAATATCTTGATAAGTTTGTAGTATTCATCGACGACATTTTGGTGTATTCAAAGAACCATGAAGAGCATGAGGATCACTTGAGGAAGGTGCTGAGATCTTGAGGCATCAGAAGCTGTATACAAAGCTGAGTAAGTGTGATTTTCTTCTAGATCATGTTTATTTCTTGGACATGTTATCTCAGGGAAAGGCATAGAAGTGGATCCGACGAAGATATCAGCAGTGGAGTCGTGGCCAACCCCAACGATGTTTCAGAGGTGCAAAGTTTTCTTGGACTTGCCGGATATTACCGGAGGTTCATAGAGAATTTTGAAAAAATTGTGGAGCCTATGACGAAGTTGACTCGCAAGGATCAGAAGTTCGAGTGGACGGAAGAGTGCCAAGCTGCTTTTGATGATTTGAAGAAGCGCCTTACTACTGCACCAGTCTTGACCATTCCATCGGGATCATGAGGTTTTGTCATCTATAGCGATGCTTCCGGGAAGGGATTAGGATGCGTCTTGATGCAGTGCATATGGTTCACGGCAGTTGAGGACCCACGAGAAGAATTATCCCACGCACGACTTAGAGCTTGCGGCGATGATATTTGCCTTGAAGCTTTGGAGGCATTATCTGTATGAAGAAATAGTGGAGGTATATACAGATCATAAGAGTCTCAAGTATGTCTATACTCAGAAGGATTTAAATTTGAGACAAAGACGTTGGCTCGAGTTGATGGCAGATTTTGATATTGAGTTACAGTACCATCCAGGGAAGGCGAATTCAGTAGCAGATGCATTGAGCCGAAGGCCTATGGCACACTTCTTGACATCAAAAAAGGAGTTGCTATATGACTTGGAAAGGATGGGCATCGAAGTTGTTAGGCCTGGAGGAGTTGCAAAGATGATGAACCTTCAGGTTCAATCTTCATTAGTAGAGCGGATCAAGGCGACCTTACCAACAGATGCCAGATATCAGAGGCTTCGACAGAGGACAGAGCAAGGACTACAGACTGGATTGAGGATTCACGAAGATGGGACCTTGAGGTGCGAAGATCGCCTCTATGTTCCTAATGGAGAGATCAGGTAGGAGCTGATGACAGAGGCTCATAGCTCGACCTATTCTATTCATCCAGGAGGTATGAAGATGTACAGGGACCTAAGACAGCACTACTGGTGGCATGGAATGAAGCGTGAGATAGCACGGTTCGTAGCAAAGTGCTTGGTGTGTCGCAAGTCAAGGCTGAACATCAGAGGTCCGCAGGATTATTACAACCGCTTTCGATACCTGAGTGGAAGTGGGAGCACATCACTATGGATTTCGTTACGATTTCCAAGAAGCCCAGCTGGACGAGATGATACAGTTTGGGTGATTGTGGACAGATTATCGAAGTCTGCTCATTTCATACCATTCCGAGTGGGGCAATCTACAGAGGTATTGGCAGATTTATATATGAAGGAGATAGTGCATTACATGGAGTACCAGTCAGTATAGTCTCCGATCGAGATTCGAGATTCACATCGCACTTCTGAAGAGCATGCAGGAAAGTCTGGGCACAAGACTGAAGTTCAGCACTGCTTATCACCCCCAGACGGACGGACAGTCAGAGCGTACCATACAGACGCTGGAGGACATGTTGAGAGCTTGCATGTTAGATTTTGGAGGATCCTGGGAGGATCACTTGCATTTGGTAGAGTTCTCTTACAACAACAGCTACCAGGCAAGTATCCAGATGGCCCCTTTCGAGGCATTGTACGGAAGGAAGTGTCGATCGCCAGCATGTTGGGGTGATGTAGGCGAGAGACAGATATTGGGACCAGAGTTAGTGACTCGTACAGTGGATACAGTCAAGAAGATTCAGGGGCATCTACGAGCAGCTCAGGACCGGCAGAAACAGTAGGCAGACATTCATAGGCGACCTCTTGAGTTCAAGGAAGGAGATCATGTGTTCTTGAGAATCTCCCCGACAGAGGTACAATCAGATTTGGAGTCAGAGGAAGCTCAGCCCAAGGTACATCGGACCCTTCGATGTGTTGGAGAAAGTTGGCGAGGTTACATACAGATTGGCACTGCCGCAGTCATTGGAAGGCGTTCATGACGTATTTCATGTCTCCCAGTTGAGGAAGTATGTGGCAGACCCTAACCACGTACTTGATCATTCAGAGATCACCGTGGGACCGACTTTGTCCTACGAGGAGTAGCCTGTGGAGATCCTAGACCGCAGAGAGAAAGTGTTGAAGGGGAAGACCATTCGACTAGTCCGAGTTGCGTGGAAGCACCATTCTCCGGGCGAATCGACTTGGGAGCGGGAAGATTCTATTCTGGAGCGTTTTCATACCTTCGTGAGGCGTCTGGTATGATTTAATTATGCATTTGTCATTCTTTAGATCCTGTCTGTTTATTTTGTGTTAATAACTAGGAATTTTCTAAAGTTAGAAATGTGATTTTTGTGTGCCAATAATTGTGTGTTGACCAAGCCCTATAATTCTTTTAATCCTAGCTTGTTTTTAATTTCGAGGACGAAATTCTAATAAGTTGGGTGAATGTAAAACCCCTCAAATTTAATCAGTATTATACTAATTAATTGGTATTTATATATACGATATATTATATAATATATATATATATATATATATATATATAATATATATATATCTTATATATATAATATATATTTATATATATATATATATTTATATATATTATATATATATATATATATATATATATATATATATATTTATATTTATATTATTATCTATATATATATATAATATATATATATATATATATAATATTTTTATATATATACTAATTTATATATATATATATATATATAATATATATATATATATATATATATATATTATATTATATATATATATATATATATATATATATTATATATATAATTAAATATATGTGTGTAGTGTTTAGTGTTAACCCTAATCTAGAAACCCTAGAATATGGAAAATTCCATAGTTCTAATTAATTAGTTATTGTTTTTATTAATAGATAATTTATTTTATTTATTATTAAATAAATATGCTTATATATATATATATATATATATATATATATAATATATATATATATATCTATATATATATATATATAGGAAACCTAGAGTTTACTCATCCTAAAGCCAAAACCTTAACTCTAGCAACTAACCCTAACCCTACCCCAGCCCTGGCCCACCTGTCAGGAGGGTCGGGTCAACCCAAACCCAATTGGGTACGGGTCTATACCCGTTTACATGGAACCCTAGATTTTTATATATATAGCCTTTCTAACCGAACTCCTCATAACCCTAACCCTAGAGCATTTCCTTCAAGCCGTCGCCCCCCCGACCTTGTCTCCTCCTGACCATCTCCACCTGGCCAGAGCCCCGGCGGCCAGGCCACCGCGAGCGGCCGGCGAGGCAAATCCCGACCGGGATTTCGGCTGCTGCTGTGAGCAGCAGAACCCGGCCGATTCTGGCGATCCCCGGCGGAGCCACCGCGCCTGGAGGCCGACCCCGACCCTTGCGGGGCAGGTAACCCCCCGAGCCACCCCGTAGTTCTTCCACGTGGGAAATCCTCCTATTTTTTGTAACCCTAGTTTTAGGGTTTTTAATCAATTAATTCAGTTTTTTTTATGATTATTATTGTGTAAATATTGTTAATTAATTAGATCTAATTAAAGGGGATCATTAGTAATTAAGTATAGGATCTACATTAAATTTTGTGTGAATTAATATTATTTATTAGTATTTATTATTATTTATTTATGAATTTATGTGCTGTTAATTAATTATTTGTATTTACTGTTTTAATCGTTAATTATAATTTTATTATTAATTAAATAAAACTTTGTAAGGAAAAAGTTTGTAAAATTAATGTAGTATTTTATAATAATTTTTCCATAAAATAGTATTTAATTTATAATTATTTTATATTAAAGACTATGAAATTTTAATTATTTAATTAATTTTTCATATTCTGTTTTTAATTCATATTATTTAATTAATAAATAATTATATATATATATAGATATATATATATATATATATATATATATATATATATTATATATATATATATATAAGAGAGAGGAGAGAGAGAGAGAGAGAGAAAATGTTTATAAAAATATACTTTACTGTATAAAAAAATTTCCAGTATTATTATATTATTATTTTTATATTTAGTAAGGTAATTTTGATTACTAAGTATATTATATATTAATTGATATTAATTATATAATTATTTGTAAATTGGTAATGTTAGGGTTTCTGTTGCAAATAGGTAATTAAGTTAATTTGGGAATTATTTTAGGTGTTTTATATTTATTTACAAATTTTTAAGATCTAAAAGTAATTTCTAGAATTATTTTAGAAATAATTATTAAAGGGTTAATTATTATTATTAATTTAAAAAATTATTATTTATGTGTTATTATTGTGTAGAATAGTGAATTTAGGTTTATTGGATAAATTTAGGGTTTATAGTGATTTTTAGAATTTATTTAGAATTATTATGTATTTACTATTGTTATTTAACTAGTTATTTATAAATAGTTTTAATAATATAAATTCATTTCTGTAAAAATATATATAATATATATTTTTTATTCTGATATTATTTAGTTTATTACTAAATAGACTAAAAATGATTTTTAAGGATTTTTACTATTTTTGTTAGTATTATTAGGAATTGTGTATGCATGTGTGTATTAAATTGATTAGTTAATTAATTATAATTAATTAATTAATTATTAAATATCATGTTGTATTATTAATTACAGAATATAAATGTATGATAATAAGTATATTTTACATACTTATTATTGTATAATTATTCATAATTATTGGTTCTAGTTAGTTAGTTTTAATAAAATACTATGATTGTTGAGTAATTAGCAATTAATCAATTTAGTAAATTATTAATTAGTGACTAATTAGAAATCATGCTTGTTTAGGATTATTTGCTTCTCGGAACTCGGACTCTACATCGGACCCGGATACTCAGTTGCTGGACACAGAAAAGTACACCTTGCTTGACATTACTATGCAGTAGTTTCAAATTCCTAGTTTATTGCTATTTGTGTGCACTCGTCTCCATTGATGACTACCCGGTATAGTGTTAGTATAACTTGACACCGTCTCAGACACGTATCACTATGAGTGAGTTGAGTACAGAGGTTATGTGTTGACTGGCCCTTAACATATAAACTTGAGTCTGTTAGCAGTTTGGTTTAGTTACATTATATTTACTATGATCTTGTATATTGTTCGTACCGCGTATACGATACGAGTACATTGGGTGGGGAGAGTCTACTAGTGGTGTATGAGAATTTCTGTTTCCAATGTACGCTGGATGCTCGTAGCCCCTCGTTTCTCAAACTGTAGAACGCTTGGTGGCAGTTTCTTCTTCTTCTCCCCCTCTCATGTGCCACTAGAGATGTCTCGAGAGCATTTACACATAGATGGTTAGAACACCTTTATTGCTTACCTTGTATTTCCTGTCCTTGTTTGGTTAGGGAAATACTTGGTTGCATACTTTATAGTTACTTTTATATTACTGCTCAGTATTATCATGCATGTCGATTTCCTGTGTATTTGTTATGTCCCTCTGAGGACCTGGTATCTTTTCCAGAGCTTGACGAGCACTTATTCCCGACTGATTACGGAGTAGAGGGACTTGTTGACGACAACTTTGAGGTGGAGCCGCAGCCTTGATCCTCTGGAGGCTAGCTACATCTTCAGACGTGGGTTTCATTTCCAGTATTCCGTTTATTTCTATTTACTACTCCATTTCATTCCAGTTGTACTCATTTACTTATTTAGTGGACTGTTCTCCACTAGTCATAGTTGACATTTGGACTCTGTGGCACTGATGAATTTCTATTCAGTTATCTCTTACTTTATTCCATGGATAAGACTAGTTTACCTGCCTGTGATGTTACTTTATTAGTTTTACTTCAGCGTACTACGATCAGAACATAGTCCATTAAATTGGGTTTAGCTATGCTGGATTGTACAGCTGGCATGCCACGTGTTCCAATCCGATTATTTGGAACTGGGGCGTGACAATCACATAGACATGTATTGTATTAGGTAGGGGGCATAGATCATTGGGTTGACTTTGTGTATGTGTAGAGTGCTAACTAGGCTTGATTGGGCTAAGGAAGGTTAGTATAGACTTGTTAGACCTAGTTAGTTGAGTTTAGACTTGATTAGACTTGGTTGACCTAGTTTGACTTCTAGGGTTGACCAGAGTTGACCAAGAGTTGACTTTGGCCTAGATTGACCTAGAATCATGTAGAATGCATAGTAGGACTTCATTTTACTATTCTGGACTTGTTGTGACTTGTGCTATTCTGATTAGGAGCCAGACACCACTCCTCGGACGGTACTTTTCATATTGGACACTCAGATACAGGCGAGTACATTCTCTGATCATTTCATATCCTGCTTAGAATTATTTCCTGCAGTAGATTACTTTACTTGTACTGTCACGTTGGTCATACGGATTGGTACTATATGGATCCCTTCTTGAGATGTTATCCTTAGGGAGCATCGGGTACTACATGTTCTGTGCGTTTCACTTACATGGCGTATCACTATGCTTCATTGGTTCTTTGATCACTTACGACATATACTCTTATGATCGTAGAGTCTTCCTGGAATCCTTATCCCATTTATGGGACTACTATGTATCACCTTCGGGGTCTATCACCCTTCGGGGGCTTATCACCTTCGGGGTCTACCACCCTTCGGGGGCTGTTACATAGCATCATATAACATAACCTGGCTGGATCCTTGTGTATTGATTGGGGGTACGGGGGAGTAGAATTGGACATGTGAATAATACACCAGTAGTATCTTATCAGAATCATTCCTTAGTGTCTTATCAGAATCATCCCAGGCCATTTACATGTTCATATTGTACTCTGACTCACAGTCACTGCTAGTCTCTATGTATAGTAGATATTTCTATTATAGTTCTCTCTCTGTTTACATACTGTACTTCTTTCAGTACTTGTATCTTACTTTACTGCATATTTATATTTTCTAACCTGCTATGATCTGTTGAGATGTACTGTACTCGCTCCTGTCCTGACTGGACCTGTTGAAAATATACACAGGACGAGGAGGAGGCTTGCCTGGACACCTACTACGGGGCAGCCTTAGATGACACCTGTGAGCTGGACTCTCAGGAGGACCCAGCTCTAGCTGAGGACATCACCCCAATTGCCTAGACTAGATTAGTTGGGCTTATCTTACTTTATGCAGTCTTGAGACATGTTTTAGTTAGACTTTATTTGGAGTTCAGAGTTGTATATATTCTTTCATCTGAGACCTTGTACTGTTGGATATTGCTGGAATTATCTTAGACTGTTTTTATCTATTTTATTCCTTGAGTTCTATTTCATATCGTGCTATCTCTTCCTTAGTTGTGATTGAGTTTACTATTGCTATGTCACCCCCATTCGGGGAGTATAAACTGTTTAGAGATATATTGTTAGATGTTGTGACCTAGGACAGCGTTCTACCGCCGATACTGCGGCGTAGGCTGGACGTACCCACGTCTCGTGCCCTTACTCTAGGGTGCGGGTCGTGACACGTTTTTAGTGGTAGCCCATGCAGGTCTAGACTAGAAGTGTAGTGGTACTTGAACTAGAGTATCACTGCAGCCTGCTATAGGATATAGGACATTAATTTTATGATACTCAATCACTCTAGGAAATTTCTTTTATTACCATCTAAATCCTTTGTCAGCTGGTCCTTTGAATTATAATTGTCCGCCTTTGTTATTTCGCTTCTTTCTCAGAAATTGACTCTTGTTTGTCTATCTTCAGGATGGTAGAGACTAGACCGCAGCGTGCCATTCATGAGGATGCTATAGAGGGGACTGCTACATCTCAGCCAGCACGGCGAGGCCAGAGGACTGCAGCTCCTGCCACCTCAGCTCGTGTTGAGACCTCGGCAGCCGCAGCAGGGGGTATGCATCCACCGACTGGGAGGCAGGACCTGGTCATTCCAGAGGATCCCTTCTAGCCTCCACCGTTTCCAGGATATGTGGACGCAGCTCAGATGTTCGCGTATTCCAGCAGTTTATGGACCGACAGCAGGCTCGACAGGACGAGGCATGGAGTTGGCCGTCACGACAGTCGCAGCTCGACCAGTGGTGCAGCAGCCGAGGACACCGGGGATCGAGCAGTTTCAGAAGATGAGCCCCAGAGACTTTCTGGGGACAGAGGGGATCCTATATGCCGATGAGTGGATCGAGCATATAGAGGAGATCTTCCGCTTGGCCAGGATTCCATCAGACCTTCAGATCGAGGCCGCAGCTAGCCGGATGCGAGATCTTGCGCGCACCTGGTATCAGTCAGACCCCAGGGTGGGGGTACCGGGGCAGACTTGGGAGCAGTTCAGGGGCTTCTTCAAGAAGAAGTTCTTCCCAGATTCAGCAGTCAGAGCCTTAGAGTCACAGTTTGAGAGCTTGGTCCAGGGGAGCCTCTCAGTAGAGGAGTATGCTGGAGAGTTTGGTCATCTCGGCAGGTTCGTGGAGGGCTTGAGCGAGACGGCGAAGGCCCAGAGGTTCCGAAAGGGTCTGGTCAAGGAGGTCAAGTCCCTGACCAAGGGTAGCAGAGATGCTACATTTGAGAAGATCTTGACGGGAGCCTTGCTAGCAGAGGATAATCTTGAGCTTAGGCTCAAGAGGGGGAGAGACCCAATTGGAGGAGGCAGCAGCGGGGGCCAGGCCAAGAGGCCCCACTTTCAGCATCAGCAGCTGAGGCAGTTTCAGCCGCAGCCGATCCAGCAGAGGCCAGTCCAGCAGCTGCAGCCGAGACAGCACCAGCAGGGCCAGAGGCAGGTTACCACTTGTGGATACTGTAGGAGGTCTGGGCATGTTGCCAGTGAGTACAGAAAGAGGCTAGGCCTGTGCCTATTATGTGGTTCAGCAGACCACCAGATGAAGTGCCGTATAGCACGAGCAGGCCCGGGAGGAGGAGCCAGAGCTCCAGCAGGCCAGCAGAGGGGACCAGCCCTACCGACACAACAGCAGAGGTTCGTCCAGCACCAGCAGCAGGCCAGGGGAGGACAGCAGGGGCGAGCTTTTGCCATGGCAGCTGGGGATACAGAGGTGATAGGAGTGCTGATTGCAGGTTTGATTCTTCTTGACTCCAGTCCAGCATTTGCCTTATTCGATTCCGGTGCTTCGCATAGCTTCATATCAGTATATTTTGCGATTAGACACGGTATCGTAGCTGAATCGTTGCCTAGGAATTACAAGATCACGACCGGGGGTGGTATTATCCTCGTGAGTGATGTTTGTAAGGGTCGGAGAGTAGTTTTGGGAGGCCGTGAGTTGGAGGTGAGCCTGCTCGTAATGCCATTGCCGAACTATGATATAGTACTAGGCATGGATTGGTTGAGCAGCACCACGCAGCATTTATTGCAGAGGGGGTAGAGTTCTCTTCAGAGCGCCGGGGGAGCCAGAGTTCGAGTACTCCAGATGTCAGAGCAGAGCAGCGGAGTCTTCTGTGGAGTCTCGGTCGAGGAGCAAACGATTCCAACCCCTTGATAGCAGATTTTATGGATGTTTTCCCAGAGGAGTTGTCGGAACTGCCACCAGACAGAGACATAGAGTTCTCGATAGACTTGGTTCCAGGAGCAGAACCCATCTCTCAGCATGTCTATCGGATGAACAACAGCGAGCTGGTGGAGCTGAAAAAGCAGGTGGATGAGCTACAGGACAAGGGCTTCATCTGCTCGAGTTCGCCATGGGGTGCACCAGTATTGTTTGTGCCGAAGAAGGATGGGTCAGTACGTATGTGTATTGACTATAGGGCACTCAACAACCTCACGATCAAGAACAAATACCCACTGTCGCGGATCGACGATCAATTTGACCAGTTGAGCGGAGCTCGGGTTTTCCAAGATTGATCTGAGGTCGGGATATCACTAGGTGATGGTAAAGGGGGAGGATATTCCAAGACCGCTTTCAGGACGCGGTACGGACAGTTCGAGTTTTGGTTATGCCGTTTGGGCTAACCAACGCACCAACGGTGTTTATGAACCTTATAAACAAGGTGTTCCACCAGTATCTGGATCAGTTTGTGGTGGTGTTTATTGATGATATCTTGATATATTCCAAGACTGAGGAGCACGATGAGCATTTGAGGATAGTTCTGGAGATTCTCAGGAAGGAGCAGCTTTACGGGAAGCTCTCCAAATATGAGTTCTTCCTGGATCGGGTGGACTTCTTGGGGCATGTGGTGACTGGAGATGGTATCTCAGTTGACCCCAAGAAGATTATAGCAGTTGAGGCATGGGCAGCGCCGACTTCAGTTGCAGAGATCAGGAGTTTCCTGGGGCTGGCAGGGTATTATCGGAGATTTGTGCAAGATTTCTCCCGGGTTACAGAGCCGTTGATACGGTTGACCCGGAAGGATGCTGAGTATGTTTGGTCAGAGGAGTGTCTGGCAGCTTTTGATGAGTTGAAGAAGCGGCTTACGACAGCTCCGATTCTGACATTGCCTTCAGAATCAGGTGGTTTCACTATTTATAGTGATGCTTCAGGAAAGGGGCTGGGTTGTGTGTTGCAGCAGCACGGAAGGTGATTGCCTATGCTTCCAGGCAATTACGTCCCATGAGAAGAACTACCCTACATACGACCTAGAGCTGGCGCAGTGATATTTGCTCTGAAGCTGTGGAAGCATTATCTGTATGGTGAGAGGGTGGAGATCTTCACAGATCACAAGAGTTTAAAGTATGTATTCACTCAGAAGGAGTTGAACATGAGACAGCACAGATGGTTGGAGCTGATGAAGGACTTCGACATTGCACTGTAGTATCAAGGGAAGGCCAACGTGGTTGCCGATGCCTTGAGTAGGTATCGACAGCCATGTGTTTGACCATGGATCGGCATTTGCTTGCCGACTTGGAGAGCTTTGGGATTGAGGTGATCGTGCCGGAAGTGCAGATGCAGCTATGGGGGATACAGATTCAGTCAGACTTGGTAGAGAGGATCAAGGCGGCTCAGTTCGAGGATGTGGCTCTGCAGTGTATCAGAGAGCAGATCAGTATAGGAGTGGGGGATGCTGAGTTTTCACTTGCAGAGGATGGTGCCCTGAGGCACGGTGCCAGGTTATGTGCCCAACAGAGAGCTCAGGGAGCAGGTTATGCAGGAGGCCAACAGATCTCAGTACTCTATACACCCGGGTGCCAAAAGATGTACCGAGATCTGCGGGAGCATGTTTGTTGGTCAGGAATGAAGCGGGAGGTGTCCCACTTCGTGGCTAGGTATTTGGTATGTCAGCTGGTCAAGGCAGAGGCCCGGTGGATTGTTGCAGCCGCTGCCCATTCCCGAGTGGAAGTGGGAGATATCACGATGGACTTCATTTCAGGATTGCCGCGTACTCCAGGAGAAAAAGACGCGATTTGGGTCATCGTTGACAGGTGACCTAATCGGCCCACTTCTTGCCATTCAAGGTGGGTACGTACAGAGAGGCTGGCGAAGATGTATATGCGACAGATAGTCAGGATCCACGGAGTTCCGGTCAGCATCGTCTCAGATCGGGGTAGCCATTTTACTTCCCATTTCTGGAGGAGTCTGTAGACCAGCTTGGGCACTCAGCTCAAGTTTAGTATTGCATACCACCCCCAAACGGACGGACAGTCAGAGCGGACTATTCAGACCCTTGAGGATATGCTGCGGACGTGCGTCCTAGATTTGGAGGTTCCTGGAAGGATCATCTTCATTTGATGGAGTTTGCCTACAATAATAGTTTCCAGGCCAGCATTGAGATGTCACCTTTCGAGGCTCTATACGGACGTAGGTGCCGTACACCCTTATCCTGGGATGATGTTGGTGAGCGAGCTTTGCTGAGGCCAGAGATGGTTGTTGATGCAGCCGAGAAAGGTGAAGCTCATCAGGAAAGACTTGTGTGGCGCAGGACAGACATCGGCACTGGGCCGATAGCCACCCGAGGCCCTTGGAGT
>JANAVB010041820.1:17665037-17687537 GCA_029216955.1 Iris pallida
AATTATGGCTTGATACTTTAACTAACTAGGGTTATCACAAGCCTAGTTACTAGCAAGAGCAGTGAGATTATTCTACAGCCACAAGCCCTGCAGACCATCCAGGTTACATAGTCAAAATTAGGGGTTGAATTCAGGTGGGTACATCGTCCAGGAAATGCATGTACCCTTAGGTAGCTTGAAGGGTGCAACATATGACAGTGCTGGACATGTGCCCTACTCGACGGCAGGCTACAGATCCCAGGCGCGCCCAGGTAACGGATTGCCTGTAGCTGGGAGATCTCTTTATGACTAATGTATTAATCTAGTTATTAGCCTTAGTCCATTTCAGTAGGTACTCTTGACCGTGGTACTCAGGAGTCCCCCTCCTAGACATGATGCAAGACAGGATTGGATTATTTGTACAAGCACAATCGCCCACGGTGTCCGAGTTAATTATACAGGTCATGTCATGTCAGTAGCCGTCGCAACAGCTTATCAAGATATATCATGTCAGGTTATCATGTCAAGTTCACTGGTCAAGATGCGCCACGACGGCCACTATCAGGTCGTGCTAGTTCCTTGTCACACCATGTCATGTAAAATTGTCATTTCAATCATGCTAATCAAATCGTAATTTATCAAGTTCTGGACAAAAGGCATAAGGATATAAAAATGGGCATAAAAATATACAATAAAGGTAAAGGTGTACGCCATAGGAACTCAAGTTATACTGAGAGTTACAAGACATGGGCAAAAGATAATAAAAACAAAGTACACAGAGCTATAGGAGCCATGCGGCTCAGGCATATGCGGCCAGGAATGATCTCATGCGGCTGGGAGAAGAACAGCCCATGCGGCTCAATAGGGTCAGCGCATGCGGCTGAGCTAGGAGGAGGTCAGGTGCGGTTAACGGGGGGTGGACCCTATGCGGTTGAGGATGGACTCGGCCTCATACGGCTGGGGATGGGGTGCATATGCGGCTAGATATATAAGGTCTTCATGCGGTCTGCATGGAGCAAGGTCTTATGCGGCTGGACGAGCCATGCGCTTAAGCGGCCAGGAGATGAAGGGGTGCATGCGGCTCAGTTAGGAACACATGCGGCCAGGATAATTCAGGAGCTTATGCGATCAGGGAATACAAGTTATATACGTTATAAGTGGACCAAGTTCATGCAGCTTGGATGAGGCCGAGACCTATGCGGCTGGAAGAGTGGCAATGCGGTTAGCGGGTCATGCGCCTATGCGGCTGAACTCAAGTGGGGGCTCATACGGTCAGGAATTCATGCGGCTAGGGGAATCACTTGTCGCATGAAATATTCATGCGGTCAGTCAAGTACTGTTCTTCTTCTCCAAGTCTTCGAGAAGAAGAACACCATGGGAGCCAAGTTCTAAGCTCTATAACTCCATCATCCGGAGCCCAAATTCGAACTTCATAGGTCAAAAGGGCAGAACAAGATTCTCTACAACATGGAACCATCAAAACTTAGAAATAACAAGATTAAGTAGATCAAAACCCGAAAATCTTAAAATTATATAAACTTAGATCTACAGAATCTGGCCATGGAAAGTGGAAATGCCAAGTATTAAAGTAAGTTAAATGCTGTAAGAAAGAGAATGAAGAAATAAAATTGGAGATCCTTCATAAAGCAAGTTGCACTTGCCTAACCCCTCTCTCTCTGGTAGGTGAAGAAGTAAATGGAAGAAGAAGAAGAGGTTAATGAAGAGAGAAAGAAGAATGGGTTAATAAATGGAGATTGTGGTGGTAGGTAGGGGTTCACCATGATGAACCAAAAGCAACCCCAAACCGAACCAAGCCAACCCGAACCAAGGATAAACCAAGCCAAGAAGGAAGCTAAGCAAGAAAACATGCAATACAAGATAAAATAGGTACACGTATTCTGAAAATATGTAATACGAACCACAGGCATTACAACTCCCCACCTTAAAAGAATTCGTCCTCGAATTTAATTAAGAGGCTAGAGAGATGAGGACACAGCTATATTAATCACAAGCAAGCTCTAACTAGGCAGGCAATCACTCATTCAAGCAAGGAATCGAAGGTATGAGACATAAGGAAGATATTATACCTCACGAGTCAAACAAGTCGGGATATCACGATCGGATATCATCCTCACGCCCCCACGTTGACTCACCCAAAGAGTGATGACCCCAAGCGACTCGGACTAACTTGATAGTCTTGTTCTTGAGTATCTTCTCCCTCCGGTCCAATATAGACACGGGCCTTCCTCATACGAAAGGTTGGTACCAAAACTAATTCCGAATGACCTAGGATGTGGCTCGGGTCCGGATATATCGTCATAATTCAGATACATGGAACACGTCATGCACCTCGCTTAGCGACGGCGGAAGAGCGAGACGATAGGATACATCTCCTACTCGCTCCAGAATGTCAAATGACCCTATATACCTGGACTAAGTTTTCCCCGTACGCCGAAACGAATGACGCCACGGTTAGGGGAAATCCTCAGGAATACATGGTCACAGAAAACCGAGAGGGCGCCGATGAGAATCGCCCAATGGCGCTGGCGATCTTGGGCAACTCGAAGATGATCTCTGACTCTCCTGACCACTTCAACTGTCTGGGCAATCATTTCTGGACCGAGCATATACCTCTCTCCGACATCATCCTATGCTAGCGGGGATCGGCATTTCCTACCATACAGGGCCTCGAACGGTGCCATCTGGATACTAGCTTGGAAACTGTTGTTGTACGAGAACTCCACTAGGTGCATGTGATCTTTCTACGAACCCCGAAGTCAAGTGTACAGGACTGCAACATATCTTCAAGAGTCTGGATTGTGCGCTCCGACTGGCCATCTATCTGCGGATGATATGCTGAACTGAACTGGAGACGAGTTCCTAAACTCTCCTGCAGGCTATGCCAAAAGTGCGACGTGAATCTTGAATCTCGGTCTGAGGGATACTGACTGGCACTCCGTGCAACTTGACAATCTGCCTGAGGTACATCTCTGCTAACTGAGCTGTCGACTGACCAACTCTGAACGGAAGAAGTGAGCTACCTTCGTGAACGATCAACTATTACCCAAATAGCATCTCGACCAGGGAGATCTAGGCAATCCGGTCACAAAATCCATGGTCACATGTTCCCACTTCTATTCTGGATCGACAAGGACTGAAGAAGTCCAGCGGGCCTCTGATGTTCAGCCTTAACTTGTTGACAAATCAAATACGAGAGACAAACCGGGCTATCTCCTGCTTCATGCCATTCCACCAAAAGTGCTGTCGGATATCACGGTACATCTTCGTACCGCCCGAATGAATAGAATATTGAGAATGTGAGCCTCTGCCATGATTTCCTGTCTGATATCTCCACTGGGTACACAAGACGCTTACCATGCCTAAGTGTACCATCTTTATGAATGCATAACTCTGGTCTTCGTCCTGCCTCACACTCTGCTCTGAGTCGCTGAAGCTTGGAATCTGCTGACTGCGCCATCCGGATCCTCTCGACTATAGTAGACTGAACTTGCATGCTGGCCATCAATGCTACACTGGAAGGGAGAACAACTTCAATATCCATCTTCTGAAGATCTGCTAACAGCTCTGGTTGCGTGTTAGGAATAAACTCGGCTCTCCTGCTCAATGCATCTGCAACGAAGTTGGCTTTCCCGGGATATACTGCAAGTTGACATCATAATCCACAAGAAGCTCCAGCCACCTCCTCTGACGCATGTCAAGATCCTTCTGGGTAAAAACATACTTCAGGCTCTTATGGCCGGTAAAAATCTCTACCCTATCTCCATACAAGTAGTGCCTCCACAACTTAAGTGCAAACACTACTGCTGCCAGCTCCAAGTCATGGGTTGGGTAATTCCTCTTATGATCACGAAGTTGTCGTGAAGCATAAGCTATTACCTTCCCATGCTGTATCAGAAGACATCCTAAACCTCTGCCTGAAGTATCACAATATACTGAGAATCCTCTGGTTCCATCTGGAAGCGCAAGAATGGAAGCCGTCATCAAGTCTCGCTTCAACTGTTCAAAAGAACTCTGACACTCTGCTTTCCAAGCAAACTGTGCATCCTTGCGGGTCAACTAGGTCAATGGCGCTGAAATTCGAGCAAAATATGAAACAAAACCGCCGATAGTAACCGACAAATCCAAGAAAACTACGGACTTCTGCAATGGTGCTGGGCACTGGCCATGACTTAATGGCCACGATCTTCTAGGGATCCACTTCTACTCCTTCTCTGGTGATGATGACCCAAGTACGAAATGCGATCGAGCCAGGACTCGCATTTACTGAACTTAGCATATAATTGGTACTCCCTGAGAATCTGAAGAACCAACGGAGATGCTGCTCATGCTCCACTTCACTTCACTGTAGACCAGGATGTCATCCAAAATACGATCATAAACTGATCCAAGTAAGGCATAAAGATGCGATTCATGAGATCCATGAATACAGCCGGCGTATTGGTCGCTCCAAATGGCATCACTAGGAACTCCCAATGCCCATACCATGATCTAAAAGCTGTCTTCGGGATGTCCTGCTCTCTGACTCTGATCTGATGATATCCTGAACGCAAGTCGATCTTGAGAATACTGCTGCCCCTTTGAGCTGATCAAACAAGTCATCTATCCTCGGGAGAGGGTATCTGTTCTTGATTGTCACTGATTTCAAGGTACGATAATCAACACATAACCTGGACGTACCATTCTTCTTTTTACTAGAAGCATCGGGGCTCCCCAAGACGATCCACTAGCACGAATGAATCCCTTGGTTCAAAGTTCTTCAATCATCTTGTACAAGATCTCCAATTCTGAAGGCGCCATCCTGTAGACTCTCTCTGACACTGGGGCTGTTCGGGAATCAAGTGATAGTGAACTCGATTCCGCTCTGGCGGCATACCTGGAAGCTCTTCTGGGAAAACATCTGGAAACTCTTCGACTATCCGGGCAACTGCACTGCTGCTACCGCCATCCGCATCACTGGAGGAGAAGGCTCAACTATGCCTCTGGAAAATGAAAACTCTGGCTCTCCTGGAATGCTAAAAACAACCCTACCATATGGCATCTATTCTAGCATACTGGTCCCTCAACCAATCCATCCCTAGGACCACATCATAATCGGCCATCGGGAATTATATTAATCTAGCAGGAAATTCCTTACCGCTAACCATGATTCGATACGAGGAAAACACCCTATCGACTCCCACAAGTCCATTACCAGTAAGTATATTAAGCCTTACCGATAATGACTCGGGCTCCAATCCTATCCGTGTCGCGAATCGCAGACATAAAAGAATGTGATGCACCAGAATCAAATAAAGCTGACGCTGGAAAGGAGTTGACGAGAATAGTACCTGCCACTACCTCTCCTGATGCCAATCCTTCCTCTGCGGTCATCACCATAGCCTGACCATGCCTCGGGGTACTGGTCCCCTCTGCTGAAATTTGCTGCCTATTCTGACTCAAGGCTTGGGCCTGAGTATGCTGCTGGGGGTTTTATTGCTGGAATACCTGGGAGTGAGGCGGAAGGGCCTCGGTAATGGATACTGCTGCTGCTGGACCGGAGCTGGTCCTCTCATCGAAGAGCTAGAAAGGTTGGACGATGATGAACCACCCCTATTCGGGCAGGAACCAACCCTATGGTCTGCTGCTCCACAAGCCAGACACAATCCCTGTGCCCTGCGACACTTTGCCACTACATGGCCTGGCTTCCCACAATGAGAACATCCCACTGCAAAAGACTGTTCTGCTTTTGTTGCTGAGGGTACGTCGGGCTGAATGCTGAACCGACATTACTGAGGCTGCTCGCCTTGGAGCTCCAATAGTCAAAGCCCTGGCTGCCGGAGCTGAAGCGGAAGACTGATTCATTGGGTGGGATCTCTTCTGACCTCCGGCCCTATCCACAATCCTCTGGGAGGTATACTCATGCCTCCTAGATGCTCTCAAGACTGCATCAAAAGTCTGATGCTCAAACTGCTCAACTGCCATAGAATCTCCAGGTGAAGCCCCTGCTGGAATCGCTGGGCTCTATCATACTCGGTTGCCACCAAGGTGGGAGCAAACCGACTGAGTCTAGAAAACTCGACCGCATATCCATCGACCGTTCTGCCCTTGCTTCATATTGGTGAACTCGTCTGTAGATCATACCGAGCTACATCATCAAAATACTTGGTCTGGAATCTCATTCTGAACACCGCCAAGCAATGGGTGCTGCTAATCCAACGGCCTGAGCCGCCCACCAGCTGCGGGCAAGATCTAGCAACTGCAGGCGTACCCGGCCACCTTCTCATTCTCTGGGGTCCTGGCTGCTTCGAGAATCACTTTGATGTCCTGAAGCCAAGCATCTGCGGCGATCGCATCTTCACTACCTTCAAAGAATGGAGGGTTCAAGCGCTTGAAGCTGTTGGCCGCGCTGTTACCCTGATGACCTCCTCTGGTCAGAGCATCCGTCACTGCCTGGTGCAAGGCATCACCTCGACGATCTTGGGAAGCTATCAAGGTCCTGACGAGTCCTACCAAAGTGCCATCATCAGGCTCGGCAGGCCGAACTGGCTGGACTGGTGGCTCTCCGCCAAAAGGCACGACTCTGGAGGCTACTCCCGAATGCTGGGCTTGATCTCATGGTTGCTGATCCGCGGGAAATGCTCCACCTTGCTGACCGCAGGTCCAGGAACGATGCCGATGAAGAAGACGACATGGGGAACAATAAGGAAGGACCAGGACAGATCAATGATACAAGCATATGATCAGGACAAGAATCCAGGGATTTAGAAGATACGAGCAGAGATCAGGGGCGAATACTGATTGAGATATCTATTCGGTAAACTTTCACATATCTTGATTTACAAGACCTGCATGGGCCACCACTTAAACCATGTCACGCCCCAGAACCAGAATACTGGAGAGCGGGGGCAGACATAGCCAGCTATGTATATTGAAGTGCAACCCACCTCGCTATACGGTCACGGCTGTATAGATACATGAGGGTTTACTACAAGCCAACAGTCTTCTATGGTCATGAACAAACCTAGTGTCTCAATGACAAGCAAGTAAGTAAACGTTACAAGATGTTAGATCACCAAATATACAATAGTAAGACGTCCCAAACATTACATATTCAGTTGATCATGAAGCTAGTCTTACAAAATGTAGGACTAGCAAGAGTTTAGTCATACATGATCAACCTTAGGATCTGTTAATCATGTTACAGCCCATAGGCAGACAGTAAGTAAGTGCAATCGAGCTAAACAGGTGCTCGTCGGCTAAATGCCTCAAAAGAATATTTTTACAATAAAGAGGGAGATCAAAATAAACCCACTCGTTGCCCTGGTTACGTCTAGTCGCCACTATCGGGCTGGAAAGTCGGTAGATCCTCTAGAGCTGCTCCGAAATCTGGCCATACAAAACTAGCTGGGTCAGATCCTAGAAAGAGCAAGTGCCACAAAGGAAGCTTCACTTAGGAACTAAAACCAGCAATTAGCACAAATAGATAATAATATATAGTAAAACTGAGAAAATATAACATCACGAGGAGGATATACAGTAAGAACCATGGGTCCATTCAGATAACCAGGTTACAATCCTTAAACCAAACAAGGACCGGGATTGTAACCCTTCGTCTGAATCAACTTGGTTTCTCTCATATATCAGCAAGATAATATAAGAAAATCAGGACATTACAATAATCTATACAGGATCCAGGCAAGACTAGACTGATTAGACTCCATCCATCATTTCACGGCCAAGCAAGAATTATGGCTTGATACTTTAACTAACTAGGGTTATCACAAGCCTAGTTACTAGCAAGATGCAGTAAGATTATTCCACAGCCACAAGCCCTGCAGACCATCCAGGTTACCCAGGTCAAAAATTAGGGATTGAATTCAGGTGGGTACATCGTCCAGGAAACGCATGTATCCTTAGGTAGCTTGAAGGGTGCAACACATGATAGTGTGCTGGAAATGTGCCCTACTCGATGGTAGGCTACAGATCCCAGGCGCCCCTAAGTAACGGGATTGCCTGTAGCTGGGAGATCTCTTTATGACTAATGTATTAATCTAGTTATTAGCCTTAGTCCATTTCAGTAGGTACTCCTGACCGTGGTACTCAGGAGTCCTCTCCTAGACATGATGGAAGACAGGACTGGATTATTTGTACAAGCACAATCGCCCACGGTGTCCGAATTAATTATACAGGTTTACGTTATGTCAGGTAGCCGTCGTAACAACTTATCAAGATATCATGTCAGGTTATCATGTCAAGTTCACTGGTCAAGAGTACGCCACGACGGGCCACTATCAGGTCGTGCTAGTTCCTTGTCACACCATGTTATGTACAATTGTCATTTAATCATACCAATCAAATCGTGATTTATCAAGTTCAGGACAAAAGGCGTAAGGATATAAAATGGGCGTAAAAATATACAATAAAGGTAAAGGTGTACGCCATAGGAACTCAAGTTATACTGAGAGTTATAAGACATGGGCAAAAGAATAATAAAACAATAGTACACAGAGCTATAGGAGAGCCATGCAGCTCAGGCATATGCGGCTAGGAATGATCTCATGCGGCTGGGAGGAGAACAGCCCATGCAGCTCAATAGGGTCAGGCGCATGCGGCTGAGCTAGGAGGAGGGTCAGGTGCGGTTAACGGGGAGGGGTGGACCCTATACGGTTGAGGATGGACTCGACCCTCATGCGGTTGGGGATGCGGGTGCATATGCGGCTAGATATATATAAGGTCTTCATGCGGTCTGCAGGGAGCAAGGTCTTATGCGGCTGGACGAGCCATGCGCTTAAGCGACCAGGAGATGAAGGGGGTGCATACGGCTCAGTTAGGAACACATGCGGCCAGGGTAATTCAGGAGCTTATGCGATCAGAGGAAATACAAGTTATATGCGGCTATAAGTGGACCAAGTTTATGCAGCTTGGATGAGGCCGAGACCTATGCGGCTGGGAGAGTGGAATATGCGGTTAGCGGGGTCATGCGCCTATGCGACTGAACTCAAGTGGGGGCTCATACGGTCAGAATAATTCATGCAGCTAGGGGAATCACTTGCCGCATGAAATATTCATACGGTCAAGTCAAGTACTGTTCTTATTCTCCAAGTCTTCGAGAAGAAGAACACCATGGGAGCCAAGTTCTCAAGCTCTATAACTCCATCATCCGGAGCTCAAATTCGAACTTCCATAGGTCAAAATGGGACAGAACAAGATTCTCTACAACATGAAACCATAAAAACTCAGAAATAACAAGAGTAAGTAGATCAAAACCCTGGAAATCCGAAAATAATATAAACTTAGATCTATAAGAATCTGGCCATGGAAAGTGGAAATGCCAAGTATTAAAGTAAGTTAAAATACTGTAAGGAAGAGAATGAAGCAATAAAATTGGAGATCCTCCATGAAGCAAGTTGCACTTGCCTAGACCCCTCTCTCTCTGGTAGGTAAAGAAGTAAATGGAAGAAGAAGAAGAGGTTAATGAAGAGAGAGAAAGAAGAATGGTTAATAAATGGGGATTATGGTGGTAGGTAGGGTTTCACCATGATGAACCAAAAGCAACCCCAAACCGAACCAAGCCAACCCGAACCAAGGATAAACCAAGCCAAGAAGGAAGCTAAGCAAGGAAACATGCAATACAAGATAAAATATGTACACGTATTCCGAAAATACGTAATTCGAACCACAGACATTACAATGTACTCGCCTGATATCCTGAACATTTGTATGAAATACTGCCTGGGGAGTGGTGTCTATCTCCTTTAGAACAGTATAAGTCACTACATGTCTAAAATAATAAAATAGACTGCTACAATCGATCTACATGATATTTGGGGTCAATCTAGGCTAAAGTCAACCTTTGGTCAACCGTAGTCAACCCTAGCAGTCAAACTAGGTCAACTCTAGTCTAGTTAGGTCAACAAGGTCAAACAGGGTTAAACTAGGTCAAACTAGTCTAGGTTGGTCAAACCTAGGCTTAACAAGTCAACCTAGGTCAACTAACCAAATACCATACAAGTTACACTAGCCTAGTGATACACAGTGTATCCACACCACATGCCATAGGCTATCCTACCCAGGCCATGAGCCAAATCACACATAGGCCAATACCCATTACATATTAGGCTATATATATATATATATATATATATATATATATATCTATATATATATATATATAGATATATATAGATATATATATATATATATATATTATTACACTCACATACCATTATCTATATAGGCAAATGCCATATCCAATTCACATTACCTAATCACATGCACATTTCACATATTTATTACATCACATATTTATTACATTACACATAGGTTAGGTAATATATATATATATATAAATTATATATATATATATTAGATATATATATATATATATATATATATCATAAAAAAATAATATATATATAAAAAATACATAAAAAAATATACATACATAAAAAAATATACATAAAATAATATATATACATAAAAAAAAAAAAATATACATAAAAAAAAAAATATATATATATATATATATATATATATATATATATATATATATATATATATATATATCTATATATATATATATATATATATATATATTTTATTTTTTATATGTATTATATATATAGATATATATATATATATTTATTTTTTTTATGTATATATATATATATATATATTATATATATATATTATATATATATATATAATATATATTTTTTATATATATATATATATATCTATATATAATATATATATATATATATATATATATATATATATATATATATACATAAAAAAATAAAATAAAAAAATATATATATATACATATAAAGGGGATACATAAATCAAGGTAAATGTGTGTGTGTGTGTGTATGAGAGTGTGAGTGTGGTGATATGGGCTAAGGGGAATGTGTGTGACTTCATTTCAGTTGGTGTGTGTGACATGGACATAAAGTAGGGTGTGTGAGTGTCCAATTGTGTGTGTTAGATAGGTAAGGACATTAGCTCTAAGGTTCAGTTTTATGAGTGAACAATAGTGTAACAGGGATCTAGAATAGAGGGTGTAGGCATGTTAGGTTTGTGTAAGTGAGGAAAATCTGGAGATCAGTCCCATGTTTTGTGTGAGGGTGTAATCAGTGACAGTGTCATGGATTTGTGTGTGTGTTGACTGTGTGTAGGTGTGTGTTTGTGTGAGATTGTAAACAGTGGCAGGGAATTATATGATGGCCTGTGTGTGTGTGTTAATCCGTGTGACAGTGAACTGTGAGGGAAAACAGTGAGTGTAAAGTGAGGAAATCTGTGTGACAGATTAGAGTGTGTAAAGTATGTGTGCGTGAGTTGATTAGGAAATCAATATCTCAGGTTTCAGATTCCTGAAACAAATGTCAGTGCAAGAACATAGCAGTGTAACCAATCTCACATTTCAAACCCCATTGCATCAACACAAATCGAATTGAACATGTCCATCATTCAACACACATGTATGAAAGCCTATCCTAACATTTAACATCACAAAATTAGTTTAAAAGAAAATTAAAATCAGGGAATACAAATTAAGGAAAAACCCAAACCAATATGACAGTTCAAAATACCATGAATCAGTAAACAACCCAAAAACCAAATCCAACAACCCAATGCTCAAACCAATCACAAATTAGCATGGTCCTCAGTCATTACACATGTGGGTGAACTAACCTAACCATCTAACATCATAAAAATCAGTTAAATGACAGATTAAAATCAGGAGAAATCAACTTCAGCACCGTATCAGTGAAGTATCAGTCCTTTATTGGGAATCAATGATTTCGAACCCCAAAAACCATCTAAATTACAAATAAAAGGTTGGTAATAGGTGCCACATATGTGTACGTGTGTCTCGAGTCCTCTCATGTCATCCAGAGCCAGATACGGCGTGTCCACACATCATGAACCACTCTCATGCACACATAGACATGCTGTCTCGTGCATGCGTGCACTCGTGTCTAGGACACAACACACGACACGTGTGGCCACGTGGTCATGTCCACGTGTAGCCCACGTGTCAGGATACACATTCGATACCCTGTGGGGTGTCCACGATGTGTCCAAAGCAGACACGAACTCGCGTTCGTGCGTGCCTGTGCACGTGTACATTCGCCTGCGTGCGACAGTGCGCGGCCAGTACGGGCACGATTGTGCCACGTGTACTCAACGACGTGCTCCTAAATTTTGGGAGCATAGTGACAGTCACTGCCCCTACTCTCCACAAAAAATTGTGTCCAGACGTGTCCTGTGTCTCGAGTTCTAGCCCCCGATATGTAGGACACAGCCTAGGGCTCGTGCTGCGTGTCCAAGCCAAAAAACTCGACACAAACGGATACGAAACACTAAACAACCTTCACAAATATTAATACACACATATAGATCTACATATCTATGTAATTAGTTTTCAAAAATACCAAAATAATTTCCTAAGAAGTATTTCTTCAATCACCTATATTCCTATTATGATACGTGTCCGATATGGACACGAAATGGACTCAAATTGTGCCCAAATCTCGGAGACAGCTAGGAAATCCTAAAACCTAGCCTTATATGCAAAGAAATTAGGGAAAACAATGGGTTTAGATGGTTTACCTATTGAGTGTCAATGCTCAAAATAGCTTCAAAGGAAATGATTCCAAATGGCAACTCCAAATCTCCAAATGGTACACAAACTGAGATGAACCTCCAAAATCAGTAAACAAACATAAATTAGATCCTAATGCAAAAGATTAGGGTTAAAAAGGAGTTAAAATGAATTAAATAGGATTTTAGAGGAATGGGAAAATACCTCTCCTTCCAAAATTAGGACAAGAACAAAAGAAGCAAGAACACACTAAGAGATTACTTATAAGCAAGGGAAAACCCTAATAGTGGCTGCCATGGGTAGGTTTAATTTGGTTTTGGGCTTAAGTCATGGGCCTATGGTTTAATTGCAAGTCTTGAAATTGGTAAATCATAAGTCATTAACTTAAGCCATAAGTCATGAACCAATTTCACTTAAACTTAACATTCCTACTTTAAAACTAATTCTAATGACTAAAAGTAGGTTAACTTAAGTTAGACTAGGGTCACCATAACTAGGGTTAGCTTCTAGGCTAGTCTACAAGTCTCAACTAGTCAAGGTCAAAAATCACAATCACCAATCCAATAATTAATCAAATTATTCTAATAAGTCAAATTGACCAAATTACCTCTAGGCTAAAATGATAAATAAATATTCCAAATCACAGGGTTAGGCTCTAGATCAGACTGTCTCTACGGTTTCACTAGCTGCACATCAAAATCACAAGTCATAATTTTAAAATAGTTTTAAATGATTAAAAATTACGAAAAATCATATCATGATTTAAATATCATTAATAGAAGATTAAAATTACAAAATTTTAAAATTACCCTCATTTAGAAAATTGGGTGTTACAGGCCACTATCAAGCAAGTAAGATAAGATCTTGTACTGGACAAGTCAAGATAGCATCTACGTGCTCAAGCAAGTCATGGATATTACAAGACAAGACATGACATGTAAAGACAATGTAATAAATTTAAACAGGCATGTAATACATGGTATGGAACATTTCATGACATATATATAAAAATAATGTACAAGAAAAAAATCAGGAAAACTGAATGAAATCAAGAAATACAGAACTTGGGTGTCTTGATAGTTTTCTGGCAATATGTCGGTCTGAGACCACATCAAGTTTTCTGTCGTAAAATATGTAGCACCTGTATACCATTTGTATATACTAATATACCTACTGTATGTCGTAAATGGGACCATAACAACTCTCTGGGACAAAATGGGCCAAAATCGGTATATCGACGGTATAATACAGTATACCGGTGGTATGCCGTTTTCTAGGCCGAATTTCTAGTAAAGTCCAGGAAATCAATTTTTTCGGAAGCAAAATCTTGTCCAGAAATCCACCAAAAGTAAGTCTAGCAGGAAAACAATATTGGGGGTAAGTCTCATAAAGCATCCCCTTCAAAGGTATTGAATGCACTTTCTAACTCCTGTATATAACAACAATGGGAGTACGAGAATAATCATAGCTTTAGAGATAAATATTCTACTTTGAACAAGTATGAGGAGATAGGCAGCGCAACTATTCAAGTAAATTTTGGCCAAATATAAAGATAAGGACAATTATGGAAGTAGAAGCATAGTAAAGTCCAAAGTCAATGATAATTTTAGAAGTTAAACAATAGTTAAAACAAACCTTTGCATACTTTGCCAAGGAAGAAGGAATCCCAACTTTTTTTTACTGTGAATGATTCATAGGATGCATCCCCAACCTACAAACAAATATTAGATTGCAGTCTGAAGTATTCTTAGAATTCTTTTATAAGAACATACAATATATATTGAGGGTAGGAGGCAGATTAATCAGCTTTAAAGGTATACACACAAATTATGGGATAGTCTTCTAAATACGAGTGTTCCGAATTCCAGCATAGATTTAAAGCTAGAGTAGCTCAACAAGACAATCTTATGCATACAAAATATAAAGTACACCATAATACCATTTGTGGTCAGGGTTAAGGGTCAATTATTTACATTATTCCAACATGCCCCACAGATTGAATGCCCATTATTTAAAATCTGCTTCCAAGTGCGTGCCGATGAGATTCGAACTTGTCTTGTTCTAATACCAAAGTAAAGACCCTACCGCTACACTACAACTCCCGAGTTGTGGTAAAGATTGGGGGTTAATTTATTTATATTATTGCAACAGGGCATTAATAGATAATCACCTTTGGTGGATTCATGATGTCACGACCCGTACCCTGTGTAGGGGCACGAGAAGTGGGTACGTCCAGCCTACGCCGCAGTGTCGGCGGTAGAATGCTGTCCTAAGTTACTATCTAATCAATAACTCACGCAATTATATAATGTACTTGTCAAACCTCAACTCCAAACGGAGGACAAGTATAGATATAATAAATCTCAATCACAGTCTAAGGACGATAAGATATCACAAAAGTTTATAACTAAAGACTAAACACAACAATTTATAAACTACTAAATAATAATATCTCAAACAAACTCAAATACAAACTCGTATCTCATGTTATTACAATTTAAGTTCTAAAACATAAAAACTAAACCAAGTCTACAAGCTAGTCGGGGCCAAAGGTAGCTAAGCTATCTCCTGCTCTAAGGCAAGTAGGGCAAATGTCCTCAGGACAATCATCTGTAATATTTTTAACAGGTCCAGTCAGGATAGGAATGAGTACAATTCATCAAAAAATCCCAAGTAAATGACAGAGAACTATAAAGCAGTTATAGACAGTTGTATTGATGAACATGGAGATTTACATTCAGGTGATGGTATAGAGAGACAGATAAGGTACAAGAAAAGTAAGTAACTAAAACAAGAGAAGAATCATGGCAATAAAGACTGCAAAATAAAATCTAGCTGAACTAGAGTAACATGATGAGTCCAGACAGTACATTATAAGTCGAGTGTAATCCCAATGTGAGTCTAATAGAAGATGAGTCAAATGTGATTCTAATCATTGTTCTAATAAGGTGATTCGAATAAGGTGATACGAATAGTGATTAGAATAAGGTGATACGAATAGTGATTCGAATAGTAGTCAAACAATGATTCGAATAAATTCTCCAAGTGTGTTTTAAAATACCGAGTTTAACATATAAACGACTGTAGGTAATACGGCACACCGTACACTCGCGAAGTGTGGGATGGCTATCGTTCGAATATCATTCACAGAGGGGTGATTCTAATAGGGGAATATGTCTACATGTCTACTCAGTATTTCCCCGCCCAGTCTAATACAAATGAATCCATAATACAATACATAAGGCGAATACAAGTCCAACCAGTACATGAAGATACGAATAGGTGGTTCGAATAGTGATTCGTATGGTGATTCGAATAATAGAGGCAATACGAGTATGTATGTGTGTCGTATACATGGATTCAGTAATAACAATACGTGTTTGTAACAAGAATCAAATAGAACTAACTAGAACTGAAGTACAGTAATTGACAAGTAAATAAAAGAACTATTAGAGATTGTACTCGCCTGATACTCTGAAAAGAGTAATGTAATATCAGATGTCTGCACCAGAGTCTCAATGTCCTAAATAGAGCAGTATGGGTTATAATGTGTTTAAAACAAGG
This sequence comes from Iris pallida, assembly GCA_029216955.1. Lineage (NCBI taxonomy): Eukaryota > Viridiplantae > Streptophyta > Magnoliopsida > Asparagales > Iridaceae > Iris > Iris pallida. The sequence continues at coordinate 17,681,188 of JANAVB010041820.1, forward strand.
TAAATGAAGTTTACGATACAATCTACATGATTTCTAAGCCAATCTAGGTCAAAGTCAACGCTAAATCAAACCTGGTCAGCTGTCTAGGTCAAATTAGGTCCAAGTCAAACTTGGTCAACTCTGGGTCAAAGTCAACTTAGGTCAATTGGTCATATATAGACTTAATGTTGACTTTGGTCAACTGTCTAGTCAAAATAGATCAACTAATCCAATCTAGGCTAAAGAGTCAACCTTTGACTATTTGTCAATTTGGTCTTAACTAGTCAATCTAGGTCAACACTCTAGATAGCTACTTATCTCTACTCATGCACCAATGTACCCCAAGTCCTTGGTTTACCAAGATGCCATGTGCCAAGCCCAACCTATACACCACATAAACTAATACCCACATAATACATTGGTATATCATTATATATATATATATTGATATATATACAACTATACCCTATAACTCGTTAATGAATTTACACTGCCCTAAGGTAACACCAATTACTTTATCTATATATATGTATAATCTATATAGCACAACATTGCCTATCATAATGTTAAATATTCAAGTTATATGTACATAGGTCATATGGGTTAGATAGGAAACAAGATGAAATAAGAGCAGGGCCTAACCAAATCAATATGCAGGAATGTGGATGTGAAGAGTGCATGCAACCATGTGTTTGAGCCTGTTTTCAGTGTCCAACAGTTATCAGTGTGTGGGTTTATAGTGTGATTGAATAGGCTAGGGTGTGTCCATGTAAAATCTGTAGGCAGTACAATGTATGCTTGAAGGACATGCAAGGATGCAGGGAAATAGGTTTCAGTTTAATAGTGTTGTGAGAGTTCGATTTAGTGAGTGTGGCAAATCAGATTTCAACCAATGAATCACACAGTGCATTGAAACTCAGATTTAAATTAGAAATTTCTCAGATTTCACATAAGGTATTGAACCTCAGGTTTACAAGTAATGATAGTTTGGTTACTAGGGTGTAGTATATAGGATAGGAAGTAGCTATCCGCAGCTAACAGTGCTAGTGCACATGTTCTCAGGACATACAAAATCAGTCCTGTGAAGGGGGTTCCATTTCAGTTAACAACATTAACTCAGTCCCAGGTAATTAGATGGATTTCATTTAGAATTGAATTGAACATGGCTATTGACAGTGAACTAATCCTAATCACAATATCCCCAACCTGGGATAACATGTATAGAGTTAACTGAAAAAAGGAAAGAAGAGAACATGGACAATTACAAGGGACTAGCCCTAATCTAAAATACAACTGATCACAGGCCAACTCATGCCTACACACATACACAAGAGACTAAATAGCCCTTGCTACTGCTCCTTCTACTGTGACTGTTACTGACATCTATCTAGTCACTCCCATACATATTTGTAGCTCAAAACAATCTACTGAAACCTATACAAACTCATAAATCCCCAACGCACATCTCAACCTCCTGAACATTAAATCCTATTTGAAATCAAGTATCAGGCAGTACAAGCCCAGTTTTAAATATCGAATCCCCAAATCCTAACCAAATAACATGCAACCCTAAACTAATACACATGTCAGGAAGGTGTGCGTGTGTGTGTCAACCATGAGTGGTGTCAGTATGTCGAGAGTGTCCAACCCAGTGTCCAAAATTGTGTCAGCAACAATCAGGCTTACAGTAACTAGAGTGTCAAGTGATATGTGAGCATGTGGTCGAGTGATGTGTAAGTGCGAGTGAGTGTCTATTTGTCATTGATTATAAAAGAACAGAACAATTATATGGGAGGACTGGACTTTTACTTCACAATACAAACTCGCTCGTACAAAGAAAGTCTAGGGACAAAAACCTAGGTACAGCAATCTAAGCATGATTGTTTAGTTTTGATTCTGGGGGTGACGGTAGAGGCTCGGGAAAGCGACGGCCGCTCTGCCTTACTCCTTGGACGATCAGACGTAGCCTTGGCTCCAGTGAAGAACTGCTTTCAAGATAAGAAGACTCTTCTGTGCACGCCTTTGTCTCTCTGTGTGTCCAGCTGGGTGGATAGGATCTCTCTTGCAAGGGAATGGCACCTTGCTATATATTTTTTGTTTCTTCTGGATCCGATCCCTTCTTCCTCTTTTTCTTCTGAATTCTCCAGGGTTTGTAAGGGAATGGCACCTTGCTATTTATAGAAGTGGGGGTATGATCATTAGGGTTTGCAATGATCACCCTAAAAAAGTTGGCGGCTTGGGGACTTAATTTCTATTTTCCTTGATCCTATTTTGTGGGCAATTAATTTGGACCACTAATCTTGATTGCAACGAATCTGGACAATTAATGCTGATTGTGTAAAATTCGTATGGGCAATCAATGTTGATTGTCATGAATCTTGGGAAGCTCGGATCTTCTGCCACGTGTTTAATCCATGTGATTGCCATAAATCTGTTTTGATTCGGGTAATTATTATGATTGCACTAAATCATGTTGTTAGGATTTGTTGATAACTTTTGATTGATTTAGTGCCACGTGGGAAACTGATCTTCTGCCACGTATCATAATCGTGAGTCACAGCCGCATGAAGGTAGCTTCTTAGGTTTTGGACTGCATGAAGGTGGCAGCCGCATAGGTGAAGCCTCCGAAATCTGAGCCGCATGGGGGTGGTTTTTAATTGAGCCGCGTAGGACTTGCCACGTGTCAAGGCTGCATGGGCATGAGCCGCATGGAGATGATCCTCATGATCCGAGCCGCATGAGAACAGCGGCCGCATAGGGTAACTGTTCATAATTTGAGCCGCATGACAAGGGTCTTCACGCTCCGAGCCACATGCGAGCATCAGCCGCATGGGGTGGTGGAGCCGCATAGGGGGCTTTGTAGTTGGTGGATCGTGCCAGCTGCAGAGGAGATTTTCTTCGTTTCCTGAGGAATACGTCGTCATGTCGAAGTTCATCATTTTAGCTTTAATGTCAGAGTTATCACTTTGTGTCAGAGCATTTAATGGGAGCAGTCACTTTATGGCCAGCTGTAAAGACAAGCCGCATAGGGTCACGTGATTTTTGCCTGAGCCGCATGAGGCTATTGAATAGTTTCTGAGCCGCATGAGGCACTGATAGATTCCTGAGCCACATGAGGCTCCTTCTATTTTGATCCGCATGGGCATTTTCTGTTTTGAGCCATATGGGCATCTTCTGTTTTTAGCCGCATGGGCTTCTTCTGTTCTTTTCCATGCTTCTACAAGACCCCCTTCAAAGTTTCCAAATTACAAATTTGGAATACTTTGAATAAGAAGCATGGAAAGTAGAGTTATTTAGGTACGACAATCCTATCAGAGGTAGCATGGACGTAATAGGATTGGGTACTTCCATTGGAGATTTTATGTGGACTTATCATCCTTGGCACACCTTGGTTTTAGGTACGGATAATAAGTTGAGAGAGGAAACCATCATATTTACTCAAAGGTGGTGAGAACACGGTAAATATGGGGTTAATGGTAATGAGGACATGGTGGGAGTGGACCCAAACGAGGATACATAGAACAACTCTGAGGTAATATGGACGTGGATGTTCTATGTAATGGGTAATGAATGCCACGGGGCAACTGGGCTCCAGAAGTATATGATTGGAGAGAAAACCAACATATTTACTCAGAGGTAATGAGGACGTGGTAAATATGGGTCTAAAGTAGAGCCTTCCTACTAAGAGGTAACGAGGACGTGGTAGGAGTAAACTCGGAGGAGGATACATAGAACAACTCAGAGGTGCTATCAACATGGAAGTTCTATGTATAAGAATGCCATGGAGCAGCTGGGCTCCCAGGGCATGATAAGAAATGAGGGGCATGTACTAGAAAACTTAGTACAACATTCGTGGTCGACTGCGGACATTTGTGGTCAACAGAGGACATTTGTGGTCAACAGAGGACATTGTGGTCGTCGGAAGACATTTGTGGGCCTATTCTTGGCGTACCCTAGGTTTTTTTTGGTACAGATAATAAGTCGAGAGAGAACCAATATACTTACTCAGAGGTAATGAGGACGTGGTAAATATGAGGGTTTCTTCGATGGAGCCTTCCCAATCAAAGATAATGAGGACATGGCAGGAGTGGGCTCCATGAAGGGTGCATAGAACAACTCAGAGGTAATGAGGACATGGAAGTTCTATGTGAGGGGGCAGTTTATTTTTGATAGAAGTGAAACAACTCAGAGGTAGCATCCACATGGTTGTCTTAGAAAATTTGTGGATCTGTTACCCTTTTTGTGCACTGGAGGTACGGGTAGTGGATCATGAGGAAGGAGCTCCTTTTAGGAAGAAAGTTCAGAGGTATGATTATACATGACTTACTACCCAAAAAATGCGATATAGATTAACCAGGATGGGAGTTCTGTCACTACCACATTTCTAGTGTGAGGGTATTTTTGTCATTTTTGGGGTTATTTGAATTTATTAGAATTTATTTGATTTTTATATATTTTATTTAGGAAATTTTAATGATTATTTTAATGGTGTGATTAAATCCTATTTAAATTGTTGCCAGAGTGGTTTGGTTAGCCTAACCTAGATTGGACCTAACCTAGTTTGGTCATAACTAATTTTAGTTTGCCATTTAAAGAATTAGATGGGTTGGATTATGGTTTAAGACAAGTTAGTTAAGTTTAAGTGAGTTTGTTTAAGACTAGGAAACAACCTTTTGTTCTAGACCACTCAATACCCTTGATTCATTCCTAGCCATAGGATACCACCTAGAAACCCTAACCTAAACCTAGTGGCCGGCCAAGCTTGCCCCCCTCCCTATATAATATTATTTTGGGGATTTGAGCCTCCTTCCAATAGTTTATGATTCTTTCCTCAAGACAAGGTAAGCTTACACTTCATTGCTCCATAGATCTTTCAATATAGGTCCATTTTCATTGGGATTTCCTCCATAGAACTCTAAATACTGTTCCTCTATTGATTGGGGAGTCACATCACAGGTTTGGGACAATTTGAGGGAGTTTTGGAGCTTGGAGAACCATTCTCTATTGAGTCTTTTTGAGGATTATGCAACCATAGGTAATTTCTTTAATACTTAATGAAACTCTGTTATTATTCCACATCTAGGGACCCCTAGGCCTAACCCAGCTGTAGGAATAGGTAACCCTAGGGTTTGAGCATTATACATGTCCGTATCGGACACGTATCAGTCACTAGTCATAAGTGTTTGACAAAATGCCTCAATGAGCATTTTGTATTGATTTTTGATTTGTTTTTAAATGGAAATTTATATTTTGTTGTCGCTTACACATTCGTGATCGACTGAGGTATTTCCTGTGTCGTGCCGTGTCGTTCATGACACGTACACACGCGCGTGCACACGACCGCACGCTCAGCTACAGTACTTCCCTGCCTATCGGGGTCTGTAGCGGACACGACACGCCTTGTTTGGACACGAGATTTAACACGTGGCATGGGGCCCTGACTGACACCCCGTGTGTCAAGCCCCATGTGTCCCCGTGTCGTGTCTAGGTTGGAATCGACTGTGCACGACACGTGCACTGTGTGTTCTCAGTGTTCTGTTATGGGTGTTCCTGTGTGATTGTTTTAATGCTTTAAATTATGAATTCAGCTACTAATTTAGATCCAAGCATGACTATTAATATATGTTAAATCCAGTTTACATGTTAGATAGGTTTTTAGTGTGGAGTTTTGGCTCGAATTGGTTTGAATAGTAAATTTCTGATACATCACTGATACGTGTGCTTCCAGTTCATTCAACTCATTTAATTTCCTAATTTGGTTAAGTTTGTTCACTAATATTGGTCCCTACATGTTACAAATCATGTTAGCTGAGTATGAGGCATTCGAGATTAGCTTAGGATGTGTAGAAATGGATTTTAGTATTTGAGTTGGTTGAACTGTTAATAACTGTTGTAGCATTCACTGCTACATAAACTTCACCATTCATTAACTAAGATTCTCTGTTAAAACCTGGAATTGGCCTCTCCTTCATTACATGTATTGGTCCTTAGTTCTAATAACCTGGGAATGTAGAATAGGGGACTATTAAACCGGTTTTAAGTTCAAATGTTATTGGGTTGTTATGTGCTTTGATACACTGGTTTTATACAAATTGATAACTGATTACTTTCCCTTTCATTGGTTCTTGAACCTGAGAATAGGGTTGGGTGTTTTGGTGATCAATTGATTATGATATGGCTTGGGGAGGGACTGAACTAAACTGAACCTCTGTTCAAGAATTTCCTGGGTTAATTTGAACTGATTTTTCTTTTCCTTTCCTTCTTAACTGAGAATGGGTTTGGAACCTGGGATTCATTGGTCTACTTGTACTGTTAAGTATTCTTCAAAAACTGAGATTGATTGGGGGAGTTTGATCCCTATGTGACTGATG
>JANAVB010041820.1:17690037-17695037 GCA_029216955.1 Iris pallida
TTAATAAATAGTTTTAATAATAATAAATTTATTTCTGTAAAAATATATATATAATATATATTTATTATTCTGATATTATTTAGTTTATTATTAAAATGGACTAAAAATGATTTTAAGGATTTTTACTATTTTTTGTTAGTATTATTAGGAATTGTGTATGCATGTGTGTATTAAATTGATTAGTTAATTAATTATAATTAATTAATTAATTATTAAATATCATGTTGTATTATTAATTACAGAATATAAATGTATGATAATAAGTATATTTTACATACTTATTATTGTATAATTATTATTCATAATTATTGGTACTAGTTAGTTAGTTTTAATAAAATACTATGATTGTTGAGTAATTAGCAATTAATTAATTTAGTAAATAGTTAATTAGTGACTAATTAGAAATCATGCTTGTTTAGGAATATTTGCTTCTCGGAACTCGGACTCTACATCGGACCCGGATACTCAGTTGCTGGACACAGGCAAGTACACCTTGCTTGACATTATTATGCAGTAGTTTCAAATTCCCAGTTTATTGCTATTTGTGTGCACTCGTCTCCATTGATGACTACCCGGTATAGTGTTAGTATAACTTGACACCGTCTCAGACACGTATCATATATGAGTGAGCTGAGTACAGAGGTTATGTGTTGACTGGCCCTTAACATATGAACTTGAGTCTGTTAGCAGTTTGGTTTAGTTACATTATATTTACTATGACGTCTTGCATATTGTTCGTACCGCGTATACGGTACGAGTACATTGGGTGGGGAGATTCTACTAGTGGTGTATGAGAATTTCTGTTTCCAATGTACGCTGGATGCTCGTAGCCCCTCGTTTCTCAAACTGTAGAACGCTTGGTGGCAGTTTCTTCTTCTTCTCCCCCTCTCATGTGCCACTAGAGATGTCTCGAGAGCATTTACACATAGATGGTTAGAACACCTTTATTGCTTACCTTGTATTTTCTGTCCTTGTTTGGTTAGGGAAATACTTGGTTGCATACTTTATAGTTACTTTTACATTACTGCTCAGTATTATCATGCATGTCGATTTTCTGTGTATTTGTTATGTCCCTCTGAGGACCTGGTATCTTTTCCAGAGCTTGACAAGCACTTATTCCCGGCTGATTACGGAGTAGAGGGACTTGTTGACGACGACTTTGAGGTGGAGCCGCAGCCTTGATCCTCTGGAGGCTAGCTACATCTTCAGACGTGGGTTTCATTTCCAGTATTCTGTTTATTTCCATTTACTACTCCATTTCATTCCAGTTGTACTCATTTACTTATTTAGTGGACTGTTCTCCACTAGTCATAGTTGACATTTGGACTCTGTGGCACTGATGAATTTTTATTTAGTTATCTCTTACTTTATTCCATGGATGAGACTAGTTTACCTGCCTGTGATGTTACTTTATTAGTTTTACTTCAGCGTACTACGATCAGATCATAGTCCATTAAATTGGGTTTAGCTATACTGGATTGTACAGCTGGCATGCCACGTGTTCCCAATCCGATTATTTGGAACTGGGGCGTGACATATTTTTAGTGGTGGCCCATGCAGGTCAAAAATTTGTTTGGTTACGTTACTGTACTGAACAAGCCTGCAAATTAGGTTTAGAATATTAGGTCTCATCCATACTTGACTATATCATTCTTGATTATCCTTGAACAAATTCTTTTACATCTCGTTTGTTTCCGTCCTATTCTCAATTCCTTCTATCTTATCTCTGCAGAATCATGAATCTAAGGAGTGGACGTACCGCTGTCGGTAGAGACAACCAGTCATCTGGTACGGATGATCAGTCCGCAAGGGTAGTTCCAACCCACTCTTTGCTACCAGGGCAGACGTCTCAGCCAGTTGGTGCACAACCGACTGGGGTACCTCCTCCTCCCCCGCAGTACCCTCAAACATCATATGGAGTGCCCCCGGCTGTGCCTCAAGACAGTCAGGCACAGATGTTTCAGTTCATGCACATGATGATGCAAGAACAGAGACAGCAAGCAGCGGAGCAGAGGCAAGAAGCAGCTGAGCAGAGGCAGGTAGCTGCTGAACAAAGACAGGAAGCTGCTGAGATGAGACAGGGATTCTTGACAGCTATGGAGAGGATGACAGCACCAGCACCTGCACCAGCTCCGACACTAGCTCCCGTGAGACCATTACGGGTAGGTTCAGTGAAGGACTACGTGCAGATGAACCCCAAACCTTATTTGGGAATGAGAATCCGGAGGATACTACTACTTGGATCACCAGCACCAAGAAGCTATTACAGGCATCTCAGTTGCCTGAGGATTTATGGATGACTGGCATAAGAACTCAGCTGGAGGGGAATACCCATCACTGGTGGGATTCTATGGAGCGTCAGTTGGGTACTCGTCAGTCGTGGGAACAATTTTTGGAGTTTTTTGATAAGAAGTACTTCCCTACTACTGTGAAGAATGCCTTATACAACCAGTTCCTGCACCTGGAGCAAGGGAACAAGACTGTTGACGAGTATGACTCGGAGTTCAGTCGACTCAGCAAATATGGGGAGGTACTGATACCCAATGATCTAGAGAAGGCCAAGAGATTTCACAACGGGCTGAGGCAGGAGCTACAGCATTATACTAGCTCCCAGTCCCGAATCTCTTATGCTGAGTTGCTGACGGAGGCCAGGATTCAGGAGACAATTAGCAAGGGGAATCTGAACCAGCAGAAGAACCAGCCAGTGCAGACGAAGACGCAGCAAGGAGGTCCTATCAGGAGACCTATGGGACATCACCAGCATCAACAGAAGACTGGACCCTACCAGTCTAAGGAGCTTCCGACTTACCATTTCTGTGGCAGGAAGGGACACTTACAGAGAGAGTGCAGAAGGATGCTGGGTACTTGCTTAGCTTGTGGATCGAGCCAGCATCAGGCTCGAGATTGCCCAGTTCGGGGAGCCATTGTGCCAGCTGGAGGACATAAGCCACCAGCACCAGGAGGTCAGCAGAGAGGACCTATATTCACTTTACAGTCAGCACAGTTTAAGAAAGCCAAGCAGCAGGCAGGAAACAAGAAGTAAGGACAGATTTTTGCTCTCACTCAGGGAGAAGATGGAACCGAAGGTGAGGCTATCACAGGTACTATTCTAGTAGGTTCATTGCCTGCTACAGTATTATTTGATTCTGGTGCCACCCTATCATTTATATCATCTAGATTTGTAGCCGTGCATAAGATAGCTACTTCTACAATGCCTAAGAGTTGGAAAATTATTACTGGTGGGGGTATAGTACCTATGACTAGTACATGTAGAACCTGTTCGGTCGTCATTTGTGGCCGAGAGATGAGAGCTCGACTTTTGGTATTTCCTATGCCAAATTTTGACGTAGTATTGGGTATGGATTGGCTTAGTCAATATCATGCGATATTGACTGCCACAGGGGTTGTGCTATATTTAGACCGCCAGGCCAGCCGGAGTTTGAATTTCAGAGAGGAAGCATTGAGAAGGAAGTATCTCAGTATCATGGAGCTTGCATGGCAATGGAGGTTGCCCCGCCACCGATCATTGATGAGTTTTCTGATGTCTTTCCCGATGATCTGCCGGGTCTACCACCCGATAGAGAGGTTGAGTTCACCATTGAGCTCATACCAGGAGCGGCACCAATCTCTTCAAATGTTTATCGACTGGCGAAGAAGGAGCTGGATGAAATAAAGGTTCAGCTGCAGGAGTTGCAAGACAAGGGATTTATCAGACCAAGTGCATCACCTTGGGGATCCTCGGTCTTGTTTGTGCCAAAGAAAGATGGAACAGTTCGTATGTGCATTGATTATAGGGCTCTTAATGCTGTGACGATCAAGAACAAGTATCCCCTGCCCAGAATTGATGATCTATTTGACCAGCTGACAGGAGCCCAGGTGTTCTCGAAGATTGATCTGAGGTCGGGATACCATCAAGTGAAAGTTCGGAAAGAAGACATCCAGAAGACGGCATTCAGGACTCGGTATGGTCATTACGAGTTCTTAGTAATGCCCTTTGGTTTGACAAATGCACCGGCTGTGTTCATGAATTTAATGAACAGAGTATTCCATGAATATCTTGATAAGTTTGTCGTAGTATTCATCGACGACATTTTGGTGTATTCAAAGAACCATGAAGAGCATGAGGATCACTTGAGGAAGGTGCTGAAGATCTTGAGGCATCAGAAGCTGTATACAAAGCTGAGTAAGTGTGATTTTCTTCTAGATCATGTTTTATTTCTTGGACATGTTATCTCAGGGAAAGGCATAGAAGTGGATCCGACGAAGATATCAGCAGTGGAGTCGTGGCCAACCCCAACTGATGTTTCAGAGGTGCAAAGTTTTCTTGGACTTGCCGGATATTACCGGAGGTTCATAGAGAATTTTGCAAAAAATTGTGGAGCCTATGACGAAGTTGACTCGCAAGGATCAGAAGTTCGAGTGGACGGAAGAGTGCCAAGCTGCTTTTGATGATTTGAAGAAGCGCCTTACTACTGCACCAGTCTTGACCATTCCATCGGGATCATGAGGTTTTGTCATCTATAGCGATGCTTCCGGGAAGGGATTAGGATGCGTCTTGATGCAGTGCATATGGTTCACGGCAGTTGAGGACCCACGAGAAGAATTATCCCACGCACGACTTAGAGCTTGCGGCGATGATATTTACCTTGAAGCTTTGGAGGCATTATCTGTATGAAGAAATAGTGGAGGTATATACAGATCATAAGAGTCTCAAGTATGTCTATACTCAGAAGGATTTAAATTTGAGACAAAGACGTTGGCTCGAGTTGATGGCAGATTTTGATATTGAGTTACAGTACCATCCAGGGAAGGCGAATTCAGTAGCAGATGCATTGAGCCGAAGGCCTATGGCACACTTCTTGACATCAAAAAAGGAGTTGCTATATGACTTGGAAAGGATGGGCATCGAAGTTGTTAGGCCTGGAGGAGTTGCAAAGATGATGAACCTTCAGGTTCAATCTTCATTAGTAGAGCGGATCAAGGCGACCTTACCAACAGAT
>JANAVB010041820.1:17700037-17822537 GCA_029216955.1 Iris pallida
TTCTATTCAGTTATCTCTTACTTTATTCCATGGATAAGACTAGTTTACCTGCCTGTGATGTTACTTTATTAGTTTTACTTCAGCGTACTACGATCAGAACATAGTCCATTAAATTGGGTTTAGCTATGCTGGATTGTACAGCTGGCATGCCACGTGTTCCCAATCCGATTATTTGGAACTGGGGCGTGACAATCACATAGACATGTATTGTATTAGGTAGGGGGCATAGATCATTGGGTTGACTTTGTGTATGTGTAGAGTGCTAACTAGGCTTGATTGGGCTAAGGAAGGTTAGTATAGACTTGTTAGACCTAGTTAGTTGAGTTTAGACTTGATTAGACTTGGTTGACCTAGTTTGACTTCTAGGGTTGACCAGAGTTGACCAAGAGTTGACTTTGGCCTAGATTGACCTAGAATCATGTAGAATGCATAGTAGGACTTCATTTTACTATTCTGGACTTGTTGTGACTTGTGCTATTCTGATTAGGAGCCAGACACCACTCCTCGGACGGTACTTTTCATATTGGACACTCAGATACAGGCGAGTACATTCTCTGATCATTTCATATCCTGCTTAGAATTATTTCCTGCAGTAGATTACTTTACTTGTACTGTCACGTTGGTCATACGGATTGGTACTATATGGATCCCTTCTTGAGATGTTATCCTTAGGGAGCATCGGGTACTACATGTTCTGTGCGTTTCACTTACATGGCGTATCACTATGCTTCATTGGTTCTTTGATCACTTACGACATATACTCTTATGATCGTAGAGTCTTCCTGGAATCCTTATCCCATTTATGGGACTACTATGTATCACCTTCGGGGTCTATCACCCTTCGGGGGCTTATCACCTTCGGGGTCTACCACCCTTCGGGGGCTGTTACATAGCATCATATAACATAACCTGGCTGGATCCTTGTGTATTGATTGGGGGTACGGGGGAGTAGAATTGGACATGTGAATAATACACCAGTAGTATCTTATCAGAATCATTCCTTAGTGTCTTATCAGAATCATCCCAGGCCATTTACATGTTCATATTGTACTCTGACTCACTAGTCACTGCTAGTTCTCTATGTATAGTAGATATTTCTATTATAGTTCTCTCTCTGTTTACATACTGTACTTCTTTCAGTACTTGTATCTTACTTTACTGCATATTTATATTTTCTAACCTGCTATGATCTGTTGAGATGTACTGTACTCGCTCCTGTCCTGACTGGACCTGTTGAAAATATTACACAGGACGAGGAGGAGGCTTGCCTGGACACCTACTACGGGGCAGCCTTAGATGACACCTGTGAGCTGGACTCTCAGGAGGACCCAGCTCTAGCTGAGGACATCACCCCAATTGCCTAGACTAGATTAGTTGGGCTTATCTTACTTTATGCAGTCTTGAGACATGTTTTAGTTAGACTTTATTTGGAGTTCAGAGTTGTATATATTCTTTCATCTGAGACCTTGTACTGTTGGATATTGCTGGAATTATCTTAGACTGTTTTTATCTATTTTATTCCTTGAGTTCTATTTCATATCGTGCTATCTCTTCCTTAGTTGTGATTGAGTTTACTATTGCTATGTCACCCCCATTCGGGGAGTATAAACTGTTTAGAGATATATTGTTAGATGTTGTGACCTAGGACAGCGTTCTACCGCCGATACTGCGGCGTAGGCTGGACGTACCCACGTCTCGTGCCCTTACTCTAGGGTGCGGGTCGTGACACGTTTTTAGTGGTAGCCCATGCAGGTCTAGACTAGAAGTGTAGTGGTACTTGAACTAGAGTATCACTGCAGCCTGCTATAGGATATAGGACATTAATTTTATGATACTCAATCACTCTAGGAAATTTTCTTTTATTACCATCTAAATCCTTTGTCAGCTGGTCCTTTGAATTATAATTGTCCGCCTTTGTTATTTCGCTTCTTTCTCAGAAATTGATACTCTTGTTTGTCTATCTTCAGGATGGTAGAGACTAGACCGCAGCGTGCCATTCATGAGGATGCTATAGAGGGGACTGCTACATCTCAGCCAGCACGGCGAGGCCAGAGGACTGCAGCTCCTGCCACCTCAGCTCGTGTTGAGACCTCGGCAGCCGCAGCAGGGGGTATGCATCCACCGACTGGGAGGCAGGACCTGGTCATTCCAGAGGATCCCTTCTAGCCTCCACCGTTTCCAGGATATGTGGACGCAGCTCAGATGTTCGCGTATTTCCAGCAGTTTATGGACCGACAGCAGGCTCGACAGGACAGAGGCATGGAGTTGGCCGTCACGACAGTCGCAGCTCGACCAGTGGTGCAGCAGCCGAGGACACCGGGGATCGAGCAGTTTCAGAAGATGAGCCCCAGAGACTTTCTGGGGACAGAGGGGATCCTATATGCCGATGAGTGGATCGAGCATATAGAGGAGATCTTCCGCTTGGCCAGGATTCCATCAGACCTTCAGATCGAGGCCGCAGCTAGCCGGATGCGAGATCTTGCTCGCACCTGGTATCAGTCAGACCCCAGGGTGGGGGTACCGGGGCAGACTTGGGAGCAGTTCAGGGGCTTCTTCAAGAAGAAGTTCTTCCCAGATTCAGCAGTCAGAGCCTTAGAGTCACAGTTTGAGAGCTTGGTCCAGGGGAGCCTCTCAGTAGAGGAGTATGCTGGAGAGTTTGGTCATCTCGGCAGGTTCGTGGAGGGCTTGAGCGAGACGGCGAAGGCCCAGAGGTTCCGAAAGGGTCTGGTCAAGGAGGTCAAGTCCCTGACCAAGGGTAGCAGAGATGCTACATTTGAGAAGATCTTGACGGGAGCCTTGCTAGCAGAGGATAATCTTGAGCTTAGGCTCAAGAGGGGGAGAGACCCAATTGGAGGCAGCAGCAGCGGGGGCCAGGCCAAGAGGCCCCACTTTCAGCATCAGCAGCTGAGGCAGTTTCAGCCGCAGCCGATCCAGCAGAGGCCAGTCCAGCAGCTGCAGCCGAGACAGCACCAGCAGGGCCAGAGGCAGGTTACCACTTGTGGATACTGTAGGAGGTCTGGGCATGTTGCCAGTGAGTACAGAAAGAGGCTAGGCCTGTGCCTATTATGTGGTTCAGCAGACCACCAGATGAGGGAGTGCCGTATAGCACGAGCAGGCCCGGGAGGAGGAGCCAGAGCTCCAGCAGGCCAGCAGAGGGGACCAGCCCTACCGACACAACAGCAGAGGTTCGTCCAGCACCAGCAGCAGGCCAGGGGAGGACAGCAGGGGCGAGCTTTTGCCATGGCAGCTGGGGATACAGAGGTGATAGGAGTGCTGATTGCAGGTTTGATTCTTCTTGACTCCAGTCCAGCATTTGCCTTATTCGATTCCGGTGCTTCGCATAGCTTCATATCAGTATATTTTGCGATTAGACACGGTATCGTAGCTGAATCGTTGCCTAGGAATTACAAGATCACGACCGGGGGTGGTATTATCCTCGTGAGTGATGTTTGTAAGGGTCGGAGAGTAGTTTTGGGAGGCCGTGAGTTGGAGGTGAGCCTGCTCGTAATGCCATTGCCGAACTATGATATAGTACTAGGCATGGATTGGTTGAGCAGGCACCACGCCAGCATTTATTGCAGAGGGGGTAGAGTTCTCTTCAGAGCGCCGGGGGAGCCAGAGTTCGAGTACTCCAGATGTCAGGCAGAGCAGAGCAGCGGAGTCTTCTGTGGAGTCTCGGTCGAGGAGCAAACGATTCCACACCCCTTGATAGCAGATTTTATGGATGTTTTCCCAGAGGAGTTGTCGGAACTGCCACCAGACAGAGACATAGAGTTCTCGATAGACTTGGTTCCAGGAGCAGAACCCATCTCTCAGCATGTCTATCGGATGAACAACAGCGAGCTGGTGGAGCTGAAAAAGCAGGTGGATGAGCTACAGGACAAGGGCTTCATCTGCTCGAGTTCGTCGCCATGGGGTGCACCAGTATTGTTTGTGCCGAAGAAGGATGGGTCAGTACGTATGTGTATTGACTATAGGGCACTCAACAACCTCACGATCAAGAACAAATACCCACTGTCGCGGATCGACGATCAATTTGACCAGTTGAGCGGAGCTCGGGTATTTTCCAAGATTGATCTGAGGTCGGGATATCACTAGGTGATGGTAAAGGGGGAGGATATTTCCAAGACCGCTTTCAGGACGCGGTACGGACAGTTCGAGTTTTTGGTTATGCCGTTTGGGCTAACCAACGCACCAACGGTGTTTATGAACCTTATAAACAAGGTGTTCCACCAGTATCTGGATCAGTTTGTGGTGGTGTTTATTGATGATATCTTGATATATTCCAAGACTGAGGAGGAGCACGATGAGCATTTGAGGATAGTTCTGGAGATTCTCAGGAAGGAGCAGCTTTACGGGAAGCTCTCCAAATATGAGTTCTTCCTGGATCGGGTGGACTTCTTGGGGCATGTGGTGACTGGAGATGGTATCTCAGTTGACCCCAAGAAGATTATAGCAGTTGAGGCATGGGCAGCGCCGACTTCAGTTGCAGAGATCAGGAGTTTCCTGGGGCTGGCAGGGTATTATCGGAGATTTGTGCAAGATTTCTCCCGGGTTACAGAGCCGTTGATACGGTTGACCCGGAAGGATGCTGAGTATGTTTGGTCAGAGGAGTGTCTGGCAGCTTTTGATGAGTTGAAGAAGCGGCTTACGACAGCTCCGATTCTGACATTGCCTTCAGAATCAGGTGGTTTCACTATTTATAGTGATGCTTCAGGAAAGGGGCTGGGTTGTGTGTTGCAGCAGCACGGGAAGGTGATTGCCTATGCTTCCAGGCAATTACGTCCCCATGAGAAGAACTACCCTACATACGACCTAGAGCTGGCAGCAGTGATATTTGCTCTGAAGCTGTGGAAGCATTATCTGTATGGTGAGAGGGTGGAGATCTTCACAGATCACAAGAGTTTAAAGTATGTATTCACTCAGAAGGAGTTGAACATGAGACAGCACAGATGGTTGGAGCTGATGAAGGACTTCGACATTGCACTGTAGTATCATCCAGGGAAGGCCAACGTGGTTGCCGATGCCTTGAGTAGGTATCCGACAGCCATGTGTTTGACCATGGATCGGCATTTGCTTGCCGACTTGGAGAGCTTTGGGATTGAGGTGATCGTGCCGGAAGTGCAGATGCAGCTATGGGGGATACAGATTCAGTCAGACTTGGTAGAGAGGATCAAGGCGGCTCAGTTCGAGGATGTGGCTCTGCAGTGTATCAGAGAGCAGATCAGTATAGGAGTGGGGGATGCTGAGTTTTCACTTGCAGAGGATGGTGCCCTGAGGCACGGTGCCAGGTTATGTGTGCCCAACAGAGAGCTCAGGGAGCAGGTTATGCAGGAGGCCAACAGATCTCAGTACTCTATACACCCGGGTGCCAACAAGATGTACCGAGATCTGCGGGAGCATGTTTGTTGGTCAGGAATGAAGCGGGAGGTGTCCCACTTCGTGGCTAGGTATTTGGTATGTCAGCTGGTCAAGGCAGAGGCCCGGTGGATTGTTGCAGCCGCTGCCCATTCCCGAGTGGAAGTGGGAGCATATCACGATGGACTTCATTTCAGGATTGCCGCGTACTCCAGGAGAAAAAGACGCGATTTGGGTCATCGTTGACAGGTTGACCTAATCGGCCCACTTCTTGCCATTCAAGGTGGGTACGTCTACAGAGAGGCTGGCGAAGATGTATATGCGACAGATAGTCAGGATCCACGGAGTTCCGGTCAGCATCGTCTCAGATCGGGGTAGCCATTTTACTTCCCATTTCTGGAGGAGTCTGTAGACCAGCTTGGGCACTCAGCTCAAGTTTAGTATTGCATACCACCCCCAAACGGACGGACAGTCAGAGCGGACTATTCAGACCCTTGAGGATATGCTGCGGACGTGCGTCCTAGACTTTGGAGGTTCCTGGAAGGATCATCTTCATTTGATGGAGTTTGCCTACAATAATAGTTTCCAGGCCAGCATTGAGATGTCACCTTTCGAGGCTCTATACGGACGTAGGTGCCGTACACCCTTATCCTGGGATGATGTTGGTGAGCGAGCTTTGCTGAGGCCAGAGATGGTTGTTGATGCAGCCGAGAAGGTGAAGCTCATCAGGAACAGACTTTGTGTGGCGCAGGACAGACATCGGCACTGGGCCGATAGCCACCCGAGGCCCTTGGAGTTTGAGGTACAGATTAGAGTAGGATTAGATTTAGGTTGTTTGTTTGTGATTTTTGATCATGTTTGTTTATTATAATTAATTGATACCTTGCTTGTGATTAGGTCGGAGACCAGGTTTTCTTGAGGATATCTCCGACTCGTGGTACGATACATTTTAGTGGAGGCGGGAAGCTTAGCCCGCGCTTCATCGGCCCTTTCGTTATCAGTGGGAGAGTCAGTGACGTGGCTTACAGGCTAGACTTTCTGCCTGCGCTTGTGGGGGTCCACAACGTATTTCATGTATCACAGTTGAGACGGTACGTGGCTGACCCTAGCCATGTGCTCGATCATTCAGAGATAGAGGTTGGGCCTTCTCTCAGCTATCCAGAGCAGCCAGTGGAGATTCTGGATCGACGAGAGAAGGTTCTGAGGAACCAGGTGATACCTTTGGTGCGCGTCGTATGGAGGCATCATTCTCAAGGAGAGTCTACCTGGGAGCGGGAGGATGAGATGCGCTTTCGCTACCCTTATCTTTTTGGACCGTGAGGTATGCTTCCTATCCTTCTAATCAGTCGTATTTCGCCTTTCAATTTCGAGAACAAAATTCTTTTAAGGAGGGTAGATTTGTCACTACCACATTTCTAGTATGAGGGTATTTTTGTCATTTTTGGGGTTATTTGAATTTATTAGAATTTATTTGAATTTTATATATTTTATTTAGGTATTTTTAGTGATTATTTTAATGGTGTGATTAAATCCTATTTAAATTGTTGCCAGAGTGGTTTAGTTAGCCTAACCTAGATTGGACCTAACCTAATTTGGTCATAACTAATTTTAGTTTGCCATTTAGAGAATTAGATGGGTTGGATTATGGTTTAAGACAAGTTAGTTAAGTTTAAGTGAGTTTGTTTAAGACTAGGAAACAACCTTTTGTTCTAGACCACTCAATACCCTAGATTCATTCCTATCCATAGGATACCACCTAGAAACCCTAACCTAAACCTAGTGGCCAGCCAAGCTTGCCCCCCCTCCCTATATAATATCATTTTGGGGATTTGAGCCTCCTTCCAATAGTTTATGATTCTTTCCTCAAGATAAGGTAAGCCTACACTTCATTGCTCCATAGATCTTTCAATATAGGTCTATTTTCATTGGGATTTCCTCCATAGCACTCTAAATACTGTTCTTCTATTGATTGTGGAGTCACATCACAGGTTTGGGATAATTTGAGGGAGTTTTGGAGCTTGGAGAACCATTCTCTATTGAGTCTTTTTGAGGATTGTGCAACCATTGGTAATTTCTTTAATACTCAATGAAACTCTATTATTATTCCACATCTAGGGACCCCTAGGCCTAACCCAGCTGTAGGAATAGGTAACCCTAGGGTTTGAGCACTGTACGTGTCTGTATCGGACACGTATCAGTCACTAGTCATAAGTGTTTGACAAAATGCCTCAATGAGCATTTTGTATTGATTTTCGATTTGTTTTTAAATGGAAATTTATATTTTGTTGTCGCTTACACATTCGTGATCGATTGAGGTGTTTCCTGTGTCGCGTCGTGTCGTTCAGGACACGTGCACACGCGCGTGCACACGACCGCACGCTCAGCTACAGTACTCCCCTGCCTATCGGGGTCTGTAGCGGACACGATACGCCTTGTTTGGACACGAGATTTGCCACGTGGCATGGGGCTCTGACTGACACCCCGTGTGTCAAGCCCCATGTGTCGTATCTAGGTTGGAATTGACTGTGCACGACACGTGCACTGTGTGTTCTTAGTGTTCTGTTATGGGTGTTCCTGTGTGATTGTTTTAATGCTTTAAATTATGAATTCAGCTACTAATTTAGATCCAAGCATGACTATTAATATATGTTAAATCCAGTTTACATGTTAGATAGGTTTTTACTTTTAGTGTGGAGTTTTGGCTCGAATTGGTTTGAATAGTAAATTTCTGATACATCACTGATACGTGTGCTTCCAGTTCATTCAACTCATTTAATTTCCTAATTTGGTTAAGTTTGTTCACTAATATTGGTCCCTACATGTTACAAATCATGTTAGCTGAGTATGAGGCATTCGAGATTAGCTTAGGATGTGTAGAAATGGATTTTAGTATTTGAGTTGGTTGAACTGTTAATAACTGTTGTAGCATTCACTGCTACATAAACTTCACCATTCATTAACTAAGATTCTCTGTTAAAACCTGGAATTGGCCTCTCCTTCATTACATGTATTGGTCCTTAGTTCTAATAACCTGGGAATGTAGAATAGGGGACTATTAAACCAGTTTTAAGTTCAAATGTTATTGGGTTGTTATGTGCTTTGATACACTGGTTTTATACAAATTGATAACTGATTACTTTCCCTTTCATTGGTTCTTGAACCTGAGAATAGGGTTGGGTGTTTTGGTGATCAATTGATTATGATATGGCTTGGGGAGGGACTGAACTAAACTGAACCTCTGTTCAAGAATTTCCTGGGTTAATTTGAACTGATTTTTCTTTTCCTTTCCTTCTTAACTGAGAATGGGTTTGGAACCTGGGATTCATTGGTCTACTTGTACTGTTAAGTATTCTTCAAAAACTGAGATTGATTGGGGGAGTTTGATCCCTATGTGACTGATGCTATACTGTTACATGGTCATGAACTCTATTTCCTGCACCTTAGAACTGTCACAGCCTATCTAGACACACACACACACTATTACCTTGTGTTCCCCTCTCTTTTACTGTTGTGTTTTCTTGCACTTTTACACAGTCACTGTTAACAGACACATTTCAGTCCTGTACACCCTCTCTTCACATACACACATGTATGCACACACAACACACAAGCCTATCTCCTTATACAATATATGTGTGTAAATTGTATGAGTGAATATATATATATATATACTTCTAGGTTTAGCCTAATGTTGTAGGATTTATATCTAGCCTAGATATATGTAAATATATTATGTGGTGTTTTAATCTATTGATGTATGGCTATCACATAGACATGTATTGTATTAGGTAGGGGGCATAGATCATTGGGTTGACTTTATGTATGTATAGAGTGCTAACTAGGCTTGATTGGGCTAAGGTAGGTTAGCACAGACTTGTTAGACCTAGTTAGTTGAGTTTAGACTTGATTAGACTTGGTTGACCTAGTTTGACTTCTACGGTTGACCAGAGTTGACCAAGAGTTGACTTTGGCCTAGATTGACCTAGAATCATGTAGAATGCATAGTAGGACTTCATTTTACTATTCTGGACTTGTTGTTACTTGTGCTGTTCTGATTAGGAGCCAGACACCACTCCTCGGATGGTACTTTTCATATTGGACACTCAGATACAGGCGAGTACATTCTCTGATCATTTCATATCCTGCTTAAAATTATTTTCTGCAGTAGATTACTTGTACTATCACGTTGGTCACACGGATTGGTACTATATGGATCCCTTCTTGAGATGTTATCCTTAGGGAGCATCGGGTACTACATGTTCTGTGCGTTTCACTTACATGGCGTATCACTATGCTTTATTGGTTCTTTGATCACTTACGACATATACTCTTATGATCGTAGAGTCTTCCTGGAATCCTTATCCCATTTATGGGACTACTATGTATCACCTTCGGGGTCTACCACCCTTCGGGGGCTTATCACCTTCGGGGTCTACCACCCTTCGGGGGCTGTTACATAGCATCATATAACATAACCTGGCTGGATCCTTGTGTATTGATTGGGGGTACGGGAGAGTAGAATTGGACATGTGAATAATACACCAGTAGTATCTTATCAGAATCATTCCTTAGTGTCTTATAAGAATCATCCCAGGCCATTTACATGTTCATATTGTACTCTGACTCACTAGTTACTGCTAGTTCTCTATGTATAGTAGATATTTCTATTACAGTTCTCTCTCTGTTTACATACTGCACTTCTTTCAGTACTTGTATCTTACTTTACTGCATGTTTATATTTTCTAACCTGCTATGATCTGTTGAGATGTACTATACTCGCTCCTGTCCTGACTGGACCTGTTGAAAATATTACAGAGGACGAGGAGGAGGCTTGCCTGGACACCTACTACGGGGCAGCCTTAGATGACACCTGTGAGCTGGACTCTCAGGAGGACCCAGCTCTAGCTGAGGACATTACCCCGATTGCCTAGACTAGATTAGTTGGGCTTATCTTACTTTATGCAGTCTTGAGACATGTTTTAGTTAGACTTTATTTGGAGTTCAGAGTTGTATATATTCTTTCATCTGAGACCTTGTACTGTTGGATATTGCTGGGATTATCTTAGACTGTTTTTATCTATTTTATTCCTTGAGTTCTATTTCATATCGTTCTATCTATTCCTTAGTTGTGATTGAGTTTACTATTGCTATGTCACCCCCATTTGGGGAGTATAAACTGTTTAGAGATATATTGTTAGATGTTGTGACCTAGGACAGCGTTCTACCGTCGACACTGCGGCGTAGGCTGGACGTACCCACGTTTCGTGCCCTTACTCTAGGGTACGGGTCGTGACAAGTTTAGCGGTACCTACGGGTACATAACTCGATAATCTGGAAGATTTGGAGGCAGAATGTGAGTTCAGCGGTACCACAGGGTACATAACTCAACTATTTGAAATATTCGGAAGCATAATGTAAGTTCAGTGGTACCAGAGGGTACATAACTCTATAATCTGGGATATTTTGAAGATGAATGTAGGTGAGTTCAGTGGTACCAAGGGGTAGATGACTCGATAATCTAAGATGTTTGGAGGCCGAATGTGAGTTCAACGGTACCAGGGGGTACATAACTCAATAATCTGAGATATTTGGAGGCAGACTGTGGGTTCAGCGGTACCAGGGGTTATATAACTCAACAATCTGAGATATTTGGAGGCAGATTGTGGGTTCAGCTGTACCAGGGGGTACATAACCCAACAATATGAGATATTTGGAGGCAGACTATGGGTTCAGCGGTACCAGGGGTACATAACTCAACAATCTGAGATATTTGGAGGCAGACTGTAAGTTCAGCAATACCTGCGGATATATGACTCACAATCCGAGAGATAGTTGGAAGGTGTCGTTTAGACATAGTACTTCTTGAGGAACTTGTCATTATTGTTTGTTGGTATTAGGGCGTTTGCCCTTGTCCTCTCATTTCGAGATGTGCAATCCCAGTTGGCGAGCTTTCTTTAACTTGTCTTCTGTGCTAGTGGCGCTGATAATAAAAGTCTTCCAATCCTTAAACTGACTTTTGCCAATCCAGAGGCTGGTTGTGGGAAGTAGCCTCTTTTGGCAAATTTCAATCAAGGAGGAATCGGGGTTACCGGAAGGCAACTTCATCGCGGTTGGACGAAACCGCTCGATATAGTTCCTTGTCAGCTCCTTTTCTCCCTGGAAAACGTCCATGAGGGTGGACATTGTCACATCCTATCCTACTTCGTAGAACCTCTCTAGAAACATACGCTTGAAGCCGGCGAAGGAATGGATGCAGTTGTCCGGCAAGTTACGGTACCAGTCGAAAGCGACCCCTTCCAAGGCTCCGATGAACAACCACGTAAGGATGGCATCGTCATGAGGCAGATGATCAGTTGTGACTTCGAAGTAGGTGATGTACCTGCTTGTAGATGTCTTGCCATCATATGGATTGATGTGGAATGGTTTATATTTTGGTGGAAATGGAATATCTCTCCACGCAGCGGGATACAGTTGTCGTATTCTGAGGTCTTGGCAGTTTTCTCGGGCATGGAACATGGCCCAGAGCTCCTGGACCTCTTTTCTTGCCTCCCTGGCCTCGTCTGCAGGATAGGAGTCGATATTTTAGGAGGACTATCGCCCGGGTTTGGTGCAGCTGAGTTCGAGTCCGCATTGACCACAGGACCCAAGCTTATTTGGCCAGGCGTTCTTCCTTGCAGAGTTGGAAGGGCTGCTTTGATCTCGTCCACAGACTTGACCAAAGCATGTAGTATGGCCTTCAGAGTATCGATGCATTGGCGATTACTGGAACCTTCTTGGTTGCTGTCTGTCATGAATACCGTCCTCACATGAGGAGAGATGGAAGGAACGGTAGAGGACGAGCCCTCTGAGTCATACCCTTGTACAGAGAAGTCGTCCGGGTATGTGGGAATGCCCTTCTCTGGTTCTGACTCAGAAAGAGTGGTACCCCCAGCTTCAGAGCTTGCCTCGTCTTGGGAATTGTGGACGTCCTCGGGGACGTCGGGATCTGCTGCATCTGTTGGATGAACCATTCCCTCCGGACTATCTTCTTGGAATACCGGGTTATTGTAGATATTTGGAGGAATGCTAGCCCCGGCTCCAGTATCCCCCATAGATGTCGACGAATCTCCCAGTGTGGCAGATTTCGTCTTTGAGCGGGTGCCTTGGTAAACTCCTCATGCAACGACGGTAGACAGCCGTTTAGAAAAAATTTTCTTGGTTACGTCGGTTGAAATTTTTGGGCTGGAGATATTTGTTTTCTTTCCTCTTCCGCTGCCAAGAATCTTTAGAGCAGAATTGCAAGAGGCGACGAGAAGCCCCTCGTCTTCTGAGTTTGGGTGTTACAGCCTTTGGAAGACAGACCGCCGGTTTTTTTGTGCTGCTGCTTTGTTGCAGCAACAGTTGACTATGACTTGGCTGCATTGATGTCCTTGACAGGACTCTTTGTACGTCAAATCTTCGTCTCTTTCCTTGTGCTTGTGAAGAATCACGTTGCGTGGGTCACCTGCTTTGTGGGCTGGTGAGTGCGTTGGCCTCCTGCCTGCTCCTTGATGTTGGGGTAGCGTGAGTACTCGCCCCCGATCCTTGTTAGGAGATTCTTGATAACTATCCCGTTCGCTGGCCGCCGGGGGTTGGACACGGGTAGTTCTGTATAACTTCCCATCAGGGGCCCGAGTAATAGTCATCGGGATGCCCTGGTAGTCAGAAGTCAGGGCAGCCGACTGAGCTCGTCGAGCCCGCGCTGCCCGAGACTTCTTCCTCCTAGCACCTGAGAGTGTGTAGTAGGAAGAGTCCAAGCTGGTCACAACAGAGTCTAGCATATGCTCCAGGGAGCCTTCATGGTCAGGACCGTATGAGAGGCGGTCAAAGACTGACCGCGAGCCGCATGGGATAGATGGTATACGGTTGGGATCGGTTGCCATGCAGGTTGTCTGCATGCGGCTGGTATGTGTGGCCGCATGACCTTTCTGTATGCGGCTAGGAGTCGTGGCCGTACAGGCTGTCGTCATACGGCTAGATGTCATGGCCGTGCAGGCTGTCTACATGCGGCTGGATGTCATGGCCGTGCAGGATATCTGCATGTGGCTGGAAATTCTGGCAGCACGAGTTTTCTGCATGCGGCTGACTTGTGTGGCCGCATGAGTTCTATCCATGCGGTTGACAGTTGCGGCCGCATGAGCCTCCATGCGGCTGGCGCCCTTATGCGGCTTGGATCGCACAGAGTTCCTTTTTGCCCCTGCAAGTCCGGCATTATAGTATTTTCTTCTGCCGGACTTGGGGACAGCAGAGTCCTCTGTGGTCTGGAGTAGGGCCACAAGCGAGACTTCTCCGCTGTCTCGGGCAACAGAGAGTAGTTCTTCGAGAGCTTGGGGAGGAGCAAAATTTTTGGGTCTCCACTCCCTGCAGGTCTTCTTTGTGCGGGCTCGCCGCTGGACCGGACCAGCGCTCCTGTCGGAGAGCATTTCTTCAAACGCCTGTTGGTCGAACCGGGCGACCAGCATTTGTTGAGTGGAGCCAAGTTTGGCTGCGTCTGATTGCGTCACCAACTCCTCAGCCGTGGAGATGTTAGTCCCCAGCAGAGTCGCCATCGTATTTGTCATTGATTTTAAAAGAACAGAACAATTATATGGGAGGACTGGACTTTTACTTCACAATACAAACTCACTCGTACAAAGAAAGCCTAGGGACGAAAACCTAGGTACAACAATGTAAGCACGATTGTTTAGTTTTAATTCTGGGGGTGACGGTAGAGGCTCGGGAAAGCGACGGCCGCTCTGCCTTACTCCTTGGACGATCAGACGTAGCCTTGGCTCCGGTGAAGAACTGCTCTCAAGATAGGAAGACTCTTCTGTGCGCGCCTTTGCCTCTCTGTGTGTCCAGCCGGGTGGATAGGATCTCTCTTGCAAGGAAATGACACCTTGCTATATATTTTTTTGTTTCCTCTGGATCCGATCCCTTCTCCCTCTTTTTCTCCTGAATTATCCAGGGTTTGCAAGGGAATGGCACCTTGCTATTTATAGAAGTGGGGGTATGATCATTAGAGTTTGCAATGATCACCCTAAAAAAATTGGCAGCTTGGGGACTTAATTGCCATTTTCCTTGATCCTATTTTGTGGACAATTAATCTGGACCACTAATCTTGATTACAACGAATCTGGACAATTAATACTGATTGTGTAAAATCCGTAAGGGCAATCAATATTGATTGTCATGAATCTTGGGAAGCTCGGATCTCCTGCCACGTGTTTAATCCATGTGATTGCCATAAATCCGTTTTGATTCGGGTAATTATGATGATTGCACTAAATCAGGTTGTTGGGATTTGTTGATAACTTTTGATTGATTTAGTGCCACGTGGGAAACTGATCTTCTGCTACGTGTCATAATCGCGAGCTACAGCCGCATGAGGGTAGCTTCTTAGGTTTTGGACTGCATGAAGGTGGCAGCCGCATAGGTGAAGCCTCCAAAATCTAAGCCGCATGGGGGTCATTTTCAATTGAGCCGCATAGGACTTGCCATGTGTCAAGGCTGCATGGGCGTGAGCCACATGGAGATGATCCTCATGATCTGAGCCGCATAAGAACAGCGGCCGCATAGGGTGACTATTCATAATTTGAGCCGCATGACAAGGGTCTTCAAGCTCCAAGCCGCATGCGAGCATCAACCGCATAGGGTGGTGGCAGCCGCATAGGGGGCTTTGTAGTTGGTGGATCGTCCTAGCTGCAGAGGAGATTTTCTTCGTTTCCCGAGGAATACGTCGTCATGTCGAAGTTCATCATTTCAGCTTTAGTGTCAGATTTATCACTTTATGTCAGAGCATTTAATGGGAGCAGTCACTTTATGGCCAGCTGTAAAGGCAAGCAGCATAGGGTCACGTGATTTTTGCCTGAGCCGCATGAGGCTATTGAAGAGTTTTTGAGCCGCATGAGGCTCTGATAGATTCCTGAGCCGCATGAGGCTTCTTCTGTTTTGAGCCGCATGGGCTTCATCGGTTTTGAGCCGCATGGGCTTCTTCTGTTCTTTTCCATGCTTCTACAGTGTCAAGTGTGTACAGGCTTGTGGACATGTCACATGTGTCTAATGGGAGTCGAACGTGTCCACGAAAATAGGACACAATGTGTCAAATATGTGAATTACTACGTATCAGAAATCAGTGAAGCAGTGACCTCGTGCGGCCAAGTCGAGTCGAAATAGACTCAACACAGTACTGTGCACGTGTACAGTGCTAGAGGGGTCATAGGGGTACGTGCTTGTCACCCTGACCAGTGTCCAAGTGTCGCATGTCCTGAGAACGAGACACGTATCAGTGGTGGTTTACACGTGCGTGCACGACAGGCAACGACCAGTGCGAGTGAGATTTCTCACTAACCACTTAACCGAATCGTGTGAGACTTTGGGGGCATGTTGTCAGACATTGCTCCCAGGTGTCCACTAATTTTGGTGTCCAACCGAGTAGTGTCGTGTCGGATATAGACATGTGGCAGCAGGACACTGCACGGGGGCCTCGTACTGGGGATCGTGTCCAAATTTGGATACGAAAACCAACCCGAATCGTTCTCAGTCATATACATACATCACCTACATATAATAAGCTTTCCAAATATGTAATTTGTTTTGAAAACCAGGAACAAAAAGTTCTAAGGGGCATTTCGTTGAACACCCAATTAAATACACAGATACGTGTTCGATACGGACACGAAATGTACACGAATTCCTACCAAACTTGGGCTACACCTAGGGGAACCCTAAATGAATGCATCTATGGGAAGAAATCAAGAATTTCATAGGGTTTGTAGGGTTTTACCTATTGAGTGTTCAAACTCAATGTAAAGAGCCTCGATTCGACGTCTTCCTCAATTTTCTCCGGTTCAACCATCTTCGAACCTTGCTAGCATGCACCCACAAGTATCCTCTACTGTTGGGGATGATGATGCAATTGATTTGACTCAATTTGGGCTCAATTTGGATTAATTGGGAGGAGTTTAGGGAAGAACAAGTAGGGCTTTTCTAGGTTTTGTAAAAAGAGGCTAAGGCTTTTGTTAATGTGACTTTATAGGAGGGGGGGGGGGGGGGGCTTGTATGGCTGTTGAAATGAGTAGGGTTAGGGTTTTAGATGAGTGGTTAGGATCACTCCACCCAATTCCAAGGCTTCCTATTGGTTCAAGGTTTCTTTTCACAAATATCTTAAAAGGAAAATATCTTACCATAATAATATCCAGATATTACTAACCTTGGCACTTAGTAGGAATGTTCTAACCTTAATTCTAACCTCAAGACTAATCTAGGTTAGGTTAACTTCTAGGTTAAGGCTTAACAAAGAGACTATCACAATATTTAATTAATATAAATTGCAAATTCATAAAATTATCAAAATGGCCAAAATACCCTTAGGTTAAAAATTGGTAATATGAAATTCTAATCACGTGACTAGGCTCCCATGATCATGGTTAGTCCCTAGGCTTAGCAATTCTAGGGTTACACTAGTTAACCATCAAAATCACCAAATCAACATTTTAAATAGTTTTAAATTAATTAAAAATCACCAAAAATCACAATATAATTTAAATATCATTATTAAATGATTATAATCACAAAATTTCAAAATTACCCTCATTTGGAAAATTAGGTGTTACAAGTCTACCCCGCTTAGAAGAATTTGGTCCTCCAAATTAAGCTGATCGTACTCCTCCTAGGTCAAACCCCCAACAATCAAGGTCGAAGGATAACATGCAATCATAGTCCTACTGGTCGTGATTCCACAGTCTCGAACAGGGTAACTACGCTATCTAGCATATCACAGGAATATCCTGACACGTACTAATGTAATCACACATGAAGGTGAAAGAAGGACATGAAAGACAGACCTGCTAACCCGTCACCCATAGCGTCGGTCTACTCAACTGTCAGCACAAAAGCCCTGCCCTCTGGGGTATATCCCTCTGATGGTGCGGGGCACGGTGCTGCGCTATAGGCGGCCTAGCTTCCTCTATCTAATCCATGATACTCAAGTAACATCCATACTGATATTCCAATCCATCATACTAGGGCACCATCTATATGGTATCTATTCTAAAATCTGATAATCATACCCGTCTATCCAGAACCATGTTACCATAATCCACATTACGCCAGTAAGTACTACATCGATAATCCATAGAGTCCACGACTAAGGTACATACCTCTAGAATTATGGTATTTAAAATTTTCGCATTGCCGCTAGCTTGGCTGCGAAAACCTTAAATTTCCACACCCGAGAAATACATCCAAAATTAGACTCTATCTCATCGCCAAACCAGCTAATATGGCTGTAGAAGACCCTAGATTCTATGACTGATGCAACCTAGCCCATAATGTTATCTTGGTAGAAAATCAAGTCAATAATGAATACCAAGAATCAAATTCAACGATGAACAAGAAAGTAGACAAAAACTGTCAGAATCAAATTTTGAGATAGTTTATAATGAGATTCTCAAGGGTCATCCCAGGAATCTTCTCAAGTAGTCCTAACTGTGATTGAGTACTCTCTCAACTAAAGCCTATTCCTTAGTTCCTATCGCAGGCGTGCAGCAGTACAACTAATCGTTGAACTACCACGACATCGCACTAATGCGACTCTCGACCTGCATGGGCCACCACTAAAAATGTGTCACGACCCGCATCCTGTGTAGAGGCACGAGAAGTGGGTACGTCCAGCCTACGCCGCAGTGTCGGCGGTAGAACGCTGTCCTAGGTTACTATTTAATTAACAACTCACGCAATTATATAATGTACTTATCAAATCTCAACTCCGAACGGAGGACAAGTATAGATATAATGAATCTCAATCACAGTCTAAGAACGATAAGATATCACAGAAGTTTATAACTAAAGACTAAACATAACAATTTATAAACTACTAAATAATAATATCTCAAACAAACTCAAATACAAACTCGTATCAAAAGTTATTACAATTCAAGTTCTAAAACATAAAAACTAAAGCAAGTCTACTTGCTAGTCTCCCGATCACTCCTGAGTGTCGGGGCCAAAGGTAGCTAAGCCATCTCTTGCTCCAAGGCAAGTAGGGCAAATGTCCTCAGGGCAATCATCTGTAATATTTTCAACAGGTCCAGTCAGGACAGAAACGAGTACAATTTATCAAGAAATTCCAAGTAAATGACAGAGAACTATAAAGCAGTTATAGACAGTTGTATTGATGAACATGGCGGTTTACATTCAGGTGATGGTATAGAGAGACAGATAAGGTACAAGGAAAGTAAGTAACTAAAACAAGAGAAGAATCATGGCAATAAAGACTGTAAAATAAAATCTAGCTGAACTAGAGTAACATGATGAGTCCAGACAGTACAATATAAGTCGAGTGTAATCCCAATGTCAGTCTAATACAAGATGAGTCGAATGTGATTCTAATCATTGTTCTAATAAGGTGATTCAAATAAGGTGATACGAATAGTAATTCGAATAAGGTGATACAAATAGTGATTCGAATAGTAGTCAAACAATGATTCGATTAAATTCTCCAAGTATGTTTTAAAATACCGAGTTCAACATGTAAACGGTTGTAGGTAATACGGCACACCGCACACTCGCGAAGTGTGGGATGGCTATCGTTCGAATATCATTCACAAAGGGGTGATTCGAATAGGGGGATATGTCTATATGTCTACTCAGTATTTCCCCGCCCAGTCTAATACAAATGAATCCATAATCCAATACATAAGACGAATACAAGTCCAACTAGTACATGAGGATACAAATAGGTGGTTCGAATAGTGATTCGTATGATGATTCGAATAATAGAGGCAAAATGAGTAAGTATGTGTGTCGTATACATGGATTCAGTAATAACAATACGTGTTTGTAACAAGAATCAAATAGAACTAACTAGAACTAAAGTACAGTAATTGACAAGTAAATGAAAGAACTATCAGAGAATGTACTCGTCTGATAATCTGAAAAGAGTAATGTAATATCAGATGTCTGCACCAGAGTCTCAATGTCCTAAATAGAGCAGTATGGGTTATAATGTGTTTAAAAAAAGGTAAATAATGTTTACGATGCAATCTACATAATTTCTAAGCCAATCTAGCTTAAAGTTAACTCTAAGTCAAACCTGGTTAGCTGTCTAGGTCAAATTAGGTCCAAGTCAAACTTGGTCAACTCTTGGACAAAGTCAACTTAGGTCAATTGGTCATATATAGACTTAATGTTGACTTTGGTCAACTGTCTAGTCAAAATAGATCAACTAGTCCAATCTAGGTTAAAGAGTCAACCTTTGACTATTTGTCAATTTGGTCTTAACTAGTCAATCTAGGTCAACACTCTAGATAGCTACTTATCTCTACTCATGCACCAATGTACCCCAAGTCCTTGGTTTACCAAGATGCCATGTGCCAAGCCCAACCTATACACCACATAAACTAATACCCACATAATACATTGGTATATTATTATTATTATATATATATATATATATATATATATATATATATATATATATATATATATATATATATATACAACTATACCCTATAACTCATTAATGAATTTACACTGCCCTAAGGTAACACCAATTACTTTATATATATATATATATATGTATAATCTACATAGCACAACATTGCCTATCATAATGTTATATATTCAAGCTATATGCACATAGGTCATATGGGTTAGATAGGAAACAAGATGAAATGAGAGCAGGGCCTAACCAAATCAATATGCAGGAATGTGGATGTGAAGAGTGCATGCAACCATGTGTGTGGGCCTGTTTTCAGTGTCCAACAGTTATCAGTGTGTGGGTTTGTAGTGTGATTGAATAGGCTAGGGTGTGTCCATGTAAAACCTGTAGGCAGTGCAATGTATGCTTGAAGGACATGCAAGGATGCAGGGAAATAGGTTCCAGTTTAACAGTATTGTGAGAGTTCGATTTAGTGAGTGTGGCAAATCAGATTTCAACCAATGAATCACACAGTGCATTGAAACTCAGATTTAAATTGGAAATTTCTCAGATTTCACATAAGGTATTGAACCTCAGGTTTACAAGTAATGACAGTTTGGTTACTAGGATGTAGTATATGGGATAGGAAGTAGCTATCCACAGCTAACAGTGCTAGTGCACATGTTTTCAGGACATACAAAATCAGTCCTGTGAAGGGGGTTCTATTTCAGTTAACAACATTAACTCAGTCCCAGGTAATTAGATGGATTTTATTTGAAATTGAATTGAACATGGCTATTGACAGTGAACTAATCCTAATCACAATATCCCCAACCTGAGATAACATGTATGGAGTTAACTGAGAAAAGGGAAGAAGAGAACATGGACAATTACAAGGGACTGGCCCTAATCTAAAATGCAACTGATCACATGCCAACTCATGCCTACACAAATACACAAGAGACTAAGTAGCCCCTGCTACTGCTCCTTCTACTGTTACTGTTACTGACATCAATCTAGTCACTCCCATACATAGCTCAAAACAATCTACTGAAACCTATACAAACTCATGAATCCCCAACACACATCTCAACCTCCTGAACATTAAATCCTATTTAAAATCAAGTATCAGACAGTATAAGCCTAGTTTGAAATATCGAATCCCCAAATCCTGACCAAATAACATACAACCCTAAACTAATACACGTGTCAGGGAGGTGTGCGTGTGTGTCAACCATGAGTGGTGTCAGTGTGTCGAGAGTGTCCAACCCAATGTCCAAAATCGTGTCAGCAACAATCAGGCTTGCAGTAACTAGAGTGTCAAGTGATATGTGAGCATGTGGTCGAGTGATGTGCAAGTGCGAGTGAGTGTCAAGTGTGTACAGGCATGTGGACATGTCACACGTGTCTAATGGGAGTCGAACGTGTCCACGAAAATAGGACACAATGTGTCAAATATGTGAATTACTACGTATCAGAAATCAGTGAAGCAGTGACCTCGTACGGCCATGTCGAGTTGAAATAGATTCAACACAGTGCACGAGATGCAATGTGTACGTGTACAGTATTGGAGTGGTCATAGGGGTACGTGCTTGTCATCCTAACCAGTGTCCAAGTATTGCGTGTCCTGAGAACGAGACACGTATCAGTGGTGGTTTACACGTGCGTGCACGACAGGCAACGACCAGTGCGAGTGAGATTTCTCACTAACCACTAAACCAAATCGTTTGAGACTTTGGGGGCATGTTGTCAGACATTGCTCCCAGGTGTTCTCTAATTTTGGTGTCCAACCGAGTAGTGTCGTGTCGGATATAGACATGTGGCAGCAGGACACTGCATGGGGGCCTCGTACTACAGATCGTGTCCAAATTTGGATACGAAAACCAACCCGAATCGTTCTCAGTCATATACATACATAACCTACATATAATAAGCTTTCCAAATATGTAATTTGTTTTGAAAACCAGGAACAAAAAGTTCTAAGGGGTATTTCGTTGAACACCCAATTAAATACACCGATACGTGTCCGATACGGACACAAAATGTACACGAATTCCTACCAAACTTGGGCTACACCTAGGGGAACCCTAAATGAATGCATCTCTGGGAAGAAATCAGGAATTTAATAGGGTTTGTAGGGTTTTACCTATTGAGTGTTCAAACTCAATGTAAAGAGCCTCGATTCGACGTCTTCCTCGATTTTCTCCGGTTCAACCATCCTCGAACCTTGCTAGCATGCTCCCACAAGTATCCTCTACTTTTGGGGATGATGATGCAATTGATTTGACTCAATTTGGGCTCAATTTGGATTAATTGGGAGGAGTTTAGGGAAGAACAAGTAGGGCTTTTCTAGGTTTTGTAAAAAGAGGCTAAGGCTTTTGTTAATGTGACTTTATAGGAAGGGGGGGCTTGTATGGCTGTTGAAATGAGTAGGGTTAGGGTTTTAGATGATTGGTTAGGATCACTCCACCCAATTCCAAGGCTTCCTATTGGTTCAAGACTTCTTTTCACAAATATCTTAAAAGGGAAATATCTTACCATAATAATATCCAGATATTACTAACCTTGGCACTTAGTAGGAATGTTCTAACCTTAATTCTAACCTCAAGACTAATCTAGATTAGGTTAACTTCTAGGTTAAGGCTTAACTAAGAGACTAGCACAATATTTAATTAATATAAATTACAAATTCACAAAATTATCAAAATGATCAAAATACCCTTAGGCTAAAAATTGGTAATATGAAATTCTAATCACGTGAATAGGCTCCCATGGTCATGGTTAGTCCCTAGGCTTAGCAATTCTAGGGTTACACTAGTTAACCATCAAAATCACCAAATCAACATTTTAAATAGTTTTAAATTAATTAAAAATCACCAAAAATCACAATATAATTTAAATATCATTATTAAATGATTATAATCACAAAATTTTAAAATTACCCTCATTTGAAAAACTGGGTGTTACATATGATAAGGCTTGTGAGAATCTGATCAGAGACATTTGCAAAAAGTTGTTCTTTTACTTCACGCTAAAAACCATTTGACTCCATGTAACCTCCCTTTTTTCCACATTCTCCACAATAGCCGAATTTAAACATTAGCCATTAATTTTGGGTTTTAAATATAATGTGCCCTTTAAAATAAAAATCTAAATATTAGACTAGTACATTTGGAATCAGAATAAAAGGATACGAGAATTAGTTCATCCTTTCCATCTCCCATTGACCTTGTAATCCTTCTAAAGGAGTTAAATTTCTTGTCCTCAACAATTATATTATCTTGGTACATCTATAAATAAACCAACTTATAATAATATAAGAAATAGTTAATTGCAGAAATTTTGATTGTATTTAAAATTTATTGGACAGTTGCAAGGAAGATTTGTTGATGTCCCTATCCACAAAAATTATCAAAAACAAAATAAATTCTTTTATAACAAAAGCCTTGATGGAATATTGGCATCTAAGGCCAATTCCTACTCCATGAGAACAAATAGGAAGGCGAAGAGTTTATTTTGAATACAATTCCTTAGATCTAATTGTATTACCTTACATCTTCATCTAGATTCTCTAGTCTAGGAAGACTTGGAAGTGCTCCAAGGTTACATGAGCTTAAAGTGCATAGCCAAGATGTAGGTTTACTTATCCATAATTTAAATTTTATGGCATGACCCTTCCATTCGTATTACCTTGGATATGAATTGAGACCAACATAGATGTTGATTTTGTTATTCCCGAAACAGATCGTTAGATGGAAATATTGATATCTTAATGAGATACGGAGATGTATACTCGTCCTCTTTGTGAGATACGAGGTTGATGACTTGGTCTCTTTGTAAGAACCAGAGTTGAAGTCACGTTCACTTTGTGAGAACCAGAGTTGATGAAGGCAACTTTGCTGGGGTGATGAAGATCACCGTTGCTCAAAGCAATATTTGCCCTATTACGATATGCTCCCAGGAATCAGCAAATTTGAAAGAACTTCTGGAACGCTCACTGTCACCTCCTTTCTCGAACTCGAAGAACTCCGATGAACTCCAATGGCAGCGGCGACACAGCTCTCTTCGTAACTTAATTTTAGCATAACCTTAATGAAGGAACGAAGAGAGTATTTATAGAGAAGGACCAAAACCCTAACCCTAGTCCTGGCCATAACTGATTACGAAAAAATAGGAGCAAATAATGGAAAGATTTGAATGAATTAAATTCAAATCCCACAAAAGATGGATCTGATTAATTGACTCAATCTTTCCATAACCGCTCAAATCTTCCAATCAGCCACATCATGAGCCGCCTGTGCCCCTTAGCCCACTCAGCCAGTCAGTCCGTCGGCCCGTGTGCCTGCACATAGTAGCACAGCAGCACAGACATGCAGTCCCGTAACTGCGTAGTAGCGCCCCAGCCCGTGTGCCTGCACGTAGCTGCACAGCAGCATAGACGCGCAACCCCGCAAGCGCGCAGCAGCACAACCCCGTAGCCCCACGACTCTTTTTCTGCACCTGCATGCCCCAGTGTGGCACCTGCGCAAGCACCTGCACGTGCGAATCGTACAGAAGACGAGCACACGAGCACATCAACTGCGCACAAGGCACCATGTGCTGATGCTGACGTGCTAAGTGCAAAGTGCGCCAACAAAGCGCCACTTTGTGCCCTTAAGCCTGAGCCCGAGCCCGAGCCCGAGCTCGAACCCGAGTCTGAGCCCGAGTTTGAGTCTGTGTCATGTTGGATACGTCGACACAACCCTAAACAAAATTGTAACCCTAATCCTAACCTAGCCCGCTAACTGCTTTCGGCGGCCGTCTCCTACTGGTGCCACCTTATCGCAACCCTATTCCCTCCCAGACTCCACACCATCATTTCTATTGTCGCCATCGGCCTCGGCCATCCGTCGTCTGAACCCTAATCTTCAACCATCTGCAACACCATCACCTACCCCCATCACTACCATACGCCATCACCACCCCCAACAGAGCCAAAACCACTGTCCCCACCTCCCGAACACCTCCGCCATAGCCAGTTGCTCCTTTCTTGCAACATGTAGAGACGACGAATGACTTAGCCGAAGTCGCGATGCCGTGCCAGCGTCTTCCTTTTCATTCCTGAGCCGCGAGCTCGAGCCAGGCACCACCTTGAACAGAGCCGTCCTTGATGCTGGATCCATCTCTCTAACCTCGACCCAACCACTACTGCTGCCCTCACTGGCCCCTGATAACGAACTCAGCGACCTTTATCACCCATCGCATCTGCCCTATCGAGCCTTAGCTCCGACGATCCAGCGCCGGCAGGTCGTTCGACCAGTAGCTTCAGCCACCGCTTCCTGGGGATGAGCAACTTCTACTCCGACCCGAACCTTCACCGTAGCTGCTTTGAACTTCAAGTGCTCCTCCGTCAAGAGCCGACTGACGACAAACCCAGCGGCCGAGTTCTTTTCCTTCTGAGCCTTCTTCTTTTCTTTCTCTCTCTCTCTTACAAGTTTTATTACTCACAGTTGAAAACTGTAGTATTGGGATTAGGCTTAATATGTGGGCTTTTAAAATATATTTAGATTTTAGTTAATTGGGCTTGTAATGGTTTTAGTTGATTATGGGCTTAACTTTTGGGCCTTAAGCCCAATACAAAGTTTTAAGTAATAGCCCAATACATTTTTAGTAACAGTTTTACATAATTAAATAGGCTTTTAGTTTAAGTAGAATCATTGGGCCCTAAATTTATTTTCTAAATTGGGTTTATAAACCCGAAATACATTATTGGATTGTTTATATCTATTTTAAATATAGCTTTTTGACCTAAAATTATTCTTTGACAAAATTAGGTTTTAGCCTTAAAATGATTGTTTAGATTTTCAAGTATTTACCTAAAAATAGTTTGATTAATAAAATATAGTTTTTAAATATTATAAATAATTTCTAAAATAATTATACATATTATTTTGTAAATTCCTTCGAATATTAAATCTTGATCGTGACTACTCATATTTTCTATTTCCTTTGCGAATTTGAATTTCTTCATATCGACCCTAGCTAATTGGACAATTCTGGACTCGATAGAACTGTCTGTTCTATCATGTGAGATCATCTTGTGAAGTGTAGCACCTGGCATATTCTATACCGATGCGTTCGTGTCGTACACGTCGACTCCAACAAACCGAGGCAAGTACTTACAATGGTTACTTTTAATTCATAATAGTTTTTATGATACAAGTTGTGACTCTTGACACGTTCACACAAGTATTATGGATTCATATTCATGATTATTAACTTTCATGATTTACGTGATTTACGTGATTATCGTGCTTCGTGACTATTGCATTTCGTGGTTTTCGTGTATCATGATTTTTCATGTCGTAACGTGAATCCATGAGCCGGAGAGAGTAAAATGTAGACATTATTGCAAAACAATCTCTGAGAACCACAATGTAGAGATTGTTACAAATTCAAATAGTGAATAACTAAAAAGCATAACTGATAAATCACAAAGTGCATAACTGAAATATAACAGAAAGTGCATAATGGAAACACAACTGATAGTCACAAAGTGCATAACTGAAATAGTGAAACTAAATCATCAACCCAATGATAAACTTAACAAACTACTAAACTGAGCTAAAATCTAAAAAAAATGAGTCAACTCTAGATGAAGGGTCATCAGTTGAACGGGTAGGATCAAAGTAGGCATCTCAAGGATCAAAGTACCGCTGAATATCAACATCATCTACACGATATCCAAGTCAATCAGGATGACGAATCAAAAGAATAGGTCCAGAAGGAGCATGTCCCAAACTCCACTGAATGTCTAACAAAGTGTTCCCAATATCATGAGCATACAGGGTGGAGCGATTCTATCTCTCGAAAATGAGCATTGCACAAGCGGAATCGATCTTGTAGCATGTTATGGATAGAGCCCAGAATAGTCGGTGGATCAGCTAGAGGCTGGGCATCGTCATCCGAGACTGAAACATAAAGTAGAGGTAGAGGAGGAGGTGCAGTCCTATGGACGTTCTTTAAGAAAGGAGGGGCATATATGAAGTGACAGTCATCCAGAGAAATGTGGAAGGAATGAAAAATTATTGGCAAATATATAGCATAAAGAAGATTGCGTCCTCCCTTTCTTGTACGAATCATATGGTTCATCATCGTACGCAGAAAATTGAACAAAATAATATAGTGCAAATGATAGAGATCAGTATTTTCCATGTAGGTGATTTCATTAGATGAGCCATTCTTAGGCAAGATAGTAGAGAAAACAATGCGATGCAACTCATAGAATCACTGGTTCAAGTATCTAGCACATAGTTCATCCGGAGGGTTGGGATTTGGTTCACACATCACACCCTTGAAACCTTCGAATGTAACATTGTTGGCATATATGTATTAACGGGCATCGACTAGGGCTCCTCCATACGGAGGTGGGAGGTTTAAAATCTCCGCTAAGTATTTATCATCAAATTCAATATGAAGACCACAAACACGTGAATAAATCTTTGTAGAATCATGTGTGAGATTGTAATAGAACATCCTAATCACATTAAAGTAAACATGATTTTGGGTGGAAAAAAGTTTATCTAAGCATAGATCCCTAAGGATGTGTAAGAATTCAACAATGACATTAAAATTGATAGGATTGACAAAGCAAATATTTCTAGCACAGAAATCGTCAAACCAATCGTTGGAAGTATCCAAGAAGATGAAAAGATTTCCATCAAAATTAGCTTTACTTCGATAATAAGGACTTAGCAAAGAGTTAGGAATGTCCTCAGTTGGAGGATGAAGCCTCATCACCCTTCTCTTCTTCTAAGTTTTCAGAACTCAATTTGCAAGTAAAAGAAGAATAGTCTAGGAAAAATATTGATAAGCAATGTTTGTTTGATAAAGAAATTTGCATAAAGTTATTTGACAAATCATTAATCTATACAGTTTCCATTATCTT
The DNA here is from genome assembly GCA_029216955.1 of Iris pallida. Lineage (NCBI taxonomy): Eukaryota > Viridiplantae > Streptophyta > Magnoliopsida > Asparagales > Iridaceae > Iris > Iris pallida. The sequence goes on from JANAVB010041820.1 coordinate 17,727,742, forward strand.
GGGTTAGCTGTAGGGGCCGGATCCTAGATAGCGGTGGTCCGAAGACACTTAAGTACCGTGTCGCTTCAGGTTATTTATACCTGTTTGACAAAAGGATCCTTTCAGCTTGTACCGAAAAAAGTTCAACTGATCATGTTGATTTAACAAAGGACTGGATGCAACTTTTATCATCAAACAACTTTTACATCCAAAATTTATAATTCTCGATGAATAAAATTGAACTGATCCTTAGCTAGTGGTTTAGTAAAGATGTCTGTCTAAGCATATACTCCGTGTTGTCGATGATCACATAAAAGATGATGACGTATCTCTATGTGTTTAGTATGTGAGTGGCATAAAGGTTTGTTCATCCAAAAAATCTATGCACAACAATGCCCCGCTGCGATATACTCAGCTTTCGTAGTTGATAATACGACACAATTTTATTTCTTTCTAAACCAAAAGATTAAGGCTTTTTCCAAGAAATGCCAAGTGCCACCGGTACTCTTTCGATCAACTTTGCATCCGGCAAAATCAGTATCTGAATAACCGATTAGCTCAAAAGATATGGTTTTGGGACACCATAAGCCTAACGAAGAAGTGCCTTTAAGGTATCGGAAGATACGTTTAACTGTGCACAAATGTGATTCCTTAGGGTTAGCTTGATATCTAGCACAAAGACAAATACTAAAGATAATATCGTGACGATAGAAGTTAAATATAATAAACTATCTATCATACTTCGATACTTATGTTTGTCAACTGGTTTGCCACTTTCATCCAGATCAAGCTTTGTTGAAGTAGCCAATGGAGTGCATATAGGTTTTACATTATCGAGATCAAATTTCTTTAACAATTTTTTTGTGTACTTTGCTTGATTGATGAATATTCCTTGTGTCTGCCTAATTTATAATCAAAGGAAGAAGTTGAGATCTCCTATCATGCTCATTTCGAATTCACTCTACATACACTTAGCAAACTCTTTGGACATTAGTTCATTAGTAGACCAAAATATTATATTATTAACATTTGTAATAATAGAATTGCGTCATCTTGTGCTTTTATAAATAGTGTTGTGTCAACTTTTCCTTTTGAAAAACCATTTTCAAGTAGGAAGGAACTAAGGCGATCATACCAAGCACGTAGGGCTTGTTTGAGTCCATATAGAGCCTTACATAACTTGAAAACATGATTTGGAAATTAAAAATCTTTCAAAACCAAGAGGTTGAGTTACATTTTTTTTTTATATAAAACCATTTAAAAAAGCACTTTTAACATCAATTTGAAAAGTTTGAAATTGCAAAAATTTGCAAAAGCAGAATGCTTTCAAATGGACTCAAGTCTTGCAACAGAGCATATGTCTCATCATAGTCAATACCTTCTTCTTGATTGTAGCCTTAAGCAACGAGACAACCTTTGATACGTGTGACTTGTCCATTTAGTTTATTTCGGAATACCCATTTGGTACCAATTATAAAAAATAAAAAATTCGGGAAGAGTGGTTACAAATCTACCCACCTTAGAAATAAATTCGTCTTCGAATTTAAGGACTACTAGGATAGACGGACTTGGTAGATCGGTGAAAAGATAGTAAGAAATTATGATAAAAGAATTTTGATCAAATAAATGAAAAGAAAAAGAAAAGTCTTTATTAAGAACATTGATCAGCTAGGGTGAAAAATAGAAGAAGTAAATAGATATGTCTTGGTGTTGGGGCCTTAGGCTATAGTCTTGGATCCTAAAATGCTCTAAAATATTCTCAAAAATTCGACACAAAAGCTAACAATAACCCCCAAGGATAATTCATCAATCGAAGACTCTACCCACCTTAGGAATTTCTTCCTCGAAATTTCGAAAGGCACGATTAGTCATGAATAAGAATATAATCAAAAAATGATATGATCAATGATCAAAATGAGTTAGATTGTGAATAGAATCAAACTTTAAGAAAAGATACCACGTGGCACGATTAAAGTATAGTCAAAAGGGTCTAGTCACAATAGTCAAGGATATAATCGAAATAGGGTTAGTTAAATAAGAAAAAGTCGTTAGGCACAATTAACTACTGTTGGAATTATGTAGACATGGTCAATGATCAAAATTTAGACAAAGTCTAACAGGATTAAATCACTTGGATACAAGTATGATGTAGTCACGATCAAGGTTAATCATGCAAGTCATCCAAGCGTGATCAAACTTTAAAAAGTTGGCACGAGCATGAACATGATCAAAATAGTCATGATCCTAGTGGAATAAAACCTAACGTTAGCAATAATAGAGTTTGAAATATAGGCACGACTATGACTATAGCCAAATAGTTTAGTCACGATCAAAGTTGTTTAGGAATGATCAAAATTCAAATTTGTTTGGCACGATTAACTCGATATAAATTATTTAGGCACGATTGCAGAGTCAAAATCTAGAAAAATATGTGAATTGACATGATCGAAATATAATTAAAATAGTCTAGTTGCGATCAAAAGTCTTTAAGGATTATCCAAATCGAAATCGTTTTAGCACGATCAATTATATATGCATGATCATAGAACTATAATCTAGGTATGATTATGAATCTTGTGGAAGGAATTTAAAAATAGGTTTAAAAGATTACTAGGAAGACAAATAATGATATAAAAATAAAAGATAAGAAAAATAAAATGGTAAGGACTAAATCAGAATTTTAAGTGAATGCATTAAATTGCAAACAATGAAATCAATAGTCATATGCCAAAAAAGACGGTAGTCTTTATAATATTCAAAAACTGTATGCATATATGAAGTCACTTTTGGAAGAATTTATGCCTCGCTTGTGTACATCTGGCTGCAATAAACCCTTAGTTTCATGACTCAAATATGATATGGTATCGAATATTCAATCAACTCTATCCAATATTGACAAAAAGATAACTAAAATTAAAATAGGACAACAAAGAGATAGTCTTAATAATATACGACAGCCCACGCATACCTAAAATTACTTCAACTTAGGGGTCATGCCTCGCCAGTGCGCTACTGGCTGCAGTGAACCCACAGTCTCCATAAACCAAGTAAAGGGCGACAATGCGCGTCTGTCTAGCCATTGCAAGTTAACGAATATTCTTTCAACTATATCCATAAGAATTTTTCAAAGGAGTTTTTGGAAATTCAACTAGCAGATCATGGAAGTATCAGCCATTGAAGTAAAACTATCAATTTTGAAATCAAACGATTGATTAGGAAGAAAATGATCGAAGACAAGCGAAATAAAATTCTGATTTCTACTTCTCTAATATTCAAGGATCGAGGAAAACATATATATATATATATATATATATATATATATATATATATATATATATATATATATATATATATATATATATTTAAAAAAAAATATATATATATTTGATATATTTATTCCGAGTTAGTTCTGTTGATATATATATATATATATATATATATATATATATATATATATATATATATATATATATATATATATATATATATATATATATATATATATATATATCAACAGAACTAACTCGGAATAAATATATGGATAATCAAGTTAGGCTCAAATTCAATCGATTGATCTAAGATATTGACTCTTAGAAAAACAAATTCTTATGGTCAATGGAAAATAAATAAGAAATACGGGTCGTATGATTTGATGATGTTTAGAGAAGGTAGAAAATAAAATTGCACAAATTAGTAATTGAATCCTAGGAAGTCCTATTTTACTTGGCGAACAGTCTACCCACCTTGGATCATACCATCGTATTAAATACAACAGTATATCCTTCTATAATAATTCCTCAAGTATCTAATAGGGTTTATAACTCGATAAATCTTTTCCTAAAGTGTATGGCCTATGTAGCAACCTTAACTACCCAATAGTCATGTTATATAAGGGATGCCTAGTCCTAGTCATTTTTCTAAAATTAAATTAATCCTATTTGTTAATGAGCACTTCCTAGTTGCAGGATCGCAGTAGTACGACTAATATGGTACTACCACGAGTTCACACAATTTACGAAAATTGACCTACATGGGCTACTAAAAAAACTTTTCTTGACCCGCACCCACTTTTCGGATATGAGTTCCTAGCCAAGTCCATCTTATACCGCAACATCGGTGGTAGTAAGCTGTCTAGACCATAATTCTCAAAGTCACAGTATTGCTCATGGAATAATATCTTTATTATTGCTCATTCACAATCTAAATTAATTTAAAATATTTACAAGTTTTACATTTGATTACAAGATATAATGTCTCACAAATTATAGAAAAAACAACAACTGGATACTCAACTATCTACTAGTCTCTAGGTTTTGGCTTTCAGTAAGTCGTATCTCCCCAAGGATCCCACGCATAGAGTAGCAAGCTACTATCTGAAAAATAGGTTTCCAGTCAGGAATGGAATGAGTACAATTCAAGCATGCAGTTCCAGATATATGATAACGACTATAAAAATCATGAATAGAAAATGACATACATGATAGAATAAGCAAACGATAAATTATGGCATGGAAAGTAAGCGAAACGACTAACATGAACTATAAAGACAAGTAAAGCATGGAACAAGGAAACGTAACCATCTACGTGAGTTGAAGTACACCTTTCAATATGTGACCGGTCTGGGACAGTTACACCGCACGGTCTACACGATCTACTTTGCAAGAAATATAAATAAAGTATGGTCTACAAGGTCTACTATGCAATATGCAATGCAATATGACAAGGTCTTTAGTATTAATAAAATAATTTAAACTTTGGTATTTATAAAATAATTTAAACTGTAGTAGACAAGTTTTCACATGAATTTAATTTAACTCAAACAAAATTTAAATACGAATTAATCTAATCGTAATAGTATAAACGATTGCAATAATATTTTAAAATATATTATCCGATGATTCAAATCGTATGAATTCAAATCCCAATCGAATAAGCGATCATCATATAATTTAAAAATAATATTAATCTTTATCAAATAATATATTTTCCAAATTAAATTAGTAACTATTATGTAACTAGTATTCGATGTCAATGAATGATTTGAAACATATTTTATTAATTCAAAATTCTACAAAATATTTATCATTTTCAAAACCCTTCTCGAAACCAATATTTTTGAAAGCCTAAAATTATTAACCAAATATTTTGTAATACAAATAATGAGTTAAAAAAATTATTTTTAAAACCAATATTATTTTCAAACCATAAATTGTTTTTAAACTGGATTTGAAATAAAATATAATAGTAAAATAAATTTAATACATTTGAAAGATGAAATAGTTCAAAATACGAAAATATAAATAATAATCAAATAAAAATAAATTTGAATAATTTGGGAGGAGGGGTTATAGTCGTACCAGGCACGAGGGGCTTATTTTAAACCGTATAAGGCTTTTTTCAACTTGAATACATAATCAGGATTTTTGAAATCAGTAAAACTTGGAGGTTGAGATACATAAACTTTTTTTTTTATGAAACTATTAAGAAAATCACTCTTTACATCCATTTGAAAAAGCTTAAAGTTATAAAAATATGCAAATGCTCATAACATGCGAATGGATTCTAATCTCGTAACATGGGCATAGGTCTTATCGTAGTCGATACCTTCCTCTTGGTTATATCCTGGAGCTACGAGTCGAGCCTTGTTACGAGTGACTAAACCATTCTCATTTAATTTATTTTGGAATACCCTGCGGATGATAATGACCGGATGATCAATGAGCTTGGGAACAAGTTTCTAAACTTGATTCGTGCAAATTGGTTTAGTTCCTCTTACATAGCATCTAACCAATAGTTATCACTACATGCTTCTTCAATAGTTTTAGGTTTTAGGTGTGAAAAATGCAACATAAGTAGCTATATCTCTGGTAGAGGAACGAGTACTTAGGCCTTGGATGATCTTACCTATTACCAGGTCCTTGGGGTGGTCAGCCGTGAATTTAATTATTTTTGGCAGACTTTTAAGGTACCTGGGTCTGGTTTTAGGTTCTGTAGATGCCTTGCTTGGTGTACTATTGTCTTCATCATCATTGTCATTGATCGTCTGTTGGTTTAATTCGTCGAAGGTTACGTTCATTAATTTTTCGATGATCATTGACTTCTTATTGAAGAGACTCGATACTTTTGCTTTTGGTCACATAACATAAAAGATACCTTCATCGGCCTTTTCGTTAAATTTACCCAAATTATCCTTAGTGTTAAAAATAAAATATTTACAACCAAAGATTTTGAAATAAGAAACTATGGGTGTTCTATCAAATCATAACTCATAGGAAGTCTTTTTGATTTAGGTCGAATTAGAACCCTATTGAAAAAATAACAGGTTGTATTGACAGCTTCTATCCAGAAATATTTAGGTATAATAAACTTGTTCAACATTACTCTAGACATTTCAGATAGAGTTTTGTTTTTATGTTCCACAACTCCATTTTGTTGTGGAGTCCTAGGGCAGGAGAACTCATGCAAATATCCGTGTGTATCACAGAATTGCTCAAACTTTGCATTCTCAAATTCGCTGCCATGATCACTTCGAATACGAGTAATCATGAATCTTTTCTCATTTTGAACTTTCTTACAAAATACGACAAACTTAGACAATGCATCATTCTTGCGTGCAAAAAAATATACCCACGTGTATCTAGAGAAATCATCTACTATTACAAAAATATATAACTTACCACCTAGCCTAGCAATTCTACTAGGTCCAAATAAATCTATATGCAGTAATTGTAGAGATCTAGTGGTACTTACAGCATTTTTAGACATAAATCTGGATCAGATAGCTTTTTTCTTTTTACATTCGCTACATACCTTATCCTTCTTGAAGATGATATCCGGTAAGCCTCGTACCAATTTTTTTGTGGATAATCTTGAAATTGTGTCCATGTTTGCATGTCCGAGTCTTATGTGCCATAATTGAATCTCATCGTTCTTGGCTAGTAAGCATCTACATGCTTTGTTAGCATCTTCCAACAAATAGAAAACATATATGTTGTCCTAATACCTTCAAAGATAGTACTATCAGTTGAGCTATCGACTATAGTACATTTGTCTTTGACAAAGTTAATACCATAGCCGTGGTTACCTAAATGGCTTATGCTGAGTAGATTTTTTTTAACTCAGTTACTAAATAGACATCTTTAATCACAGGGTAGGGAGCCTTACCAATGTTGTCGATACCTACTATATATCCTTTTGAGTTGTTACCAAAGGAGACATATCCTTATTTCTTCTTCGACAATATTGCGAATAGAGAAGCATCACCGGTCATGTGTCGTGAGCAACCGCTGTCGAGGATCCAGCTTGCTCTTAGCATTAGTAGGGTGTTCCAACTACAAAAAAGTTTGCAGATGAAACTTTTGGTACCCATTTCTTGTAGCATCCAGATATGTTTATCTTTCGTATCCATGCACATATATCTAAATCAACTAATTTTCTTACTCTACATCTAGGTGAGATATGGCCAATGGTGCCATAATAGTGACATCTAGTGTAACGCCCCAGTCCCGAGATACGTAGGACTAGGAATGTTGATATGCCAGCTGTATACATACGAAGTACATGAGTCTTGTTTGTATACATAAGCTGTAAAATGCAGTAATCCAAGACAAACTAAATTTCATCCATAATGAAAAGAATAATAATATAAAAATTAACTTGAATATTTATGATACAATCGTTGGACGGAGAAAAAGTCCACTACCAACTATCTCAATGAAAAAATGTACAAGAATCGAGAAACGGCAAGACGAACCAAGCGCAATCGTCTTCGAAGGAATTGAAAGAATCACGGCCTTGGCTAGAACACCTGCAGTGAATCATGAAAGCACACACCTGGGGAATAACCAGGTCCTCAGACGGACGTAGCAAGATACAGGAAGAACAAGCTAATATGAACTGTCAGAATAAAATAATATAAAGGACTATTCTAGACACAAATATGCAAAGGAGTTTCTAACCGCCTAATGTGCAATTTATAGGACAACTTTCATGCGGATGGGTAGAATTTTAGGCTATGTGTACGTAACTGGCATCCAGTCATCTGTATCCGGCCGTAACGTCCAAAACATCAGAGGGTATCTGTAAATATATCGCCATAGTTCCATCCGGAGACTATGGTTTACCTGTTTGGCTTCCCATACGCACTAATGACTGTCCTTCCCCAATATTTCCCACACTGTTCAAGTCATGTCCATGGCTCGTCCAGTTTTGTAACTGCTTGAGTCTCTAAAGCCTAGTCATAGTAGTTACGATCATCTATCCGTCACAAGACTTTAGAGATGGCCGGTCCATAAGTCGTGCCCTAGCAAATGTTTCAAATCGTGTAGTGTGAGTGTCATGGCCCAAGGAAGATATAAGGATATCCTTCAACAAGAAGGTAGTCCGCTAACACTAAGTTAACATGCATATATTAAAGTAAAATGACTAATAGAGTCGCTTGCACCCAAGTATGGCTTGGACGCGCAGTTTATAACAAAGGAAACTAACAATATGAAACAAAATAAATAATACAGAAAATAAATAATTTGACAGTTAATTAGCAAGGTATACTTGCCTGGTAGCGACGCCTGGTGTGCTACGATGATCAATGTGGCACAAAATATAATCTCGATGTTACAACAACACAAGACGGCCTCCGATGATGGCACAGACTGATCTATCGTGTCCAGAAAGGTAGAATTAGCTAGAGTCGACATAATGAAGTACATAATTGGTGAGGAAATGAGAATAATAGGTTTAGTCACGGACAAGGGGTGAACCGAAGGAAATTTGGAAATAAGTACATATATTATTTTTGAAAATATTTATGATAATTGAAGACTATGTTTTATTAGTAGAATTACTTTTAGGTAAATACTTGAAAAATAAAAAAAATTATTTTAGGCAAAAACCCTAAGTATGTAAAAATATGATTTTAGATAGAATCTATATTTCTTTAGTTAAAATATTTTTGATAAAAATTTGAATAATACTAGGAAATGATTTCATAATTTGGAAAACTACCCTTTATGGGTGAAAGTATTTTTTAGATTATTAATTAATAATCTAGAAATTTATTTTAGGATTTTAAAATATATAGATGTAGGCCTAGCCCCATTATATATCTTTTTAGAAAATATTTATATAAATTCTATAACAATATATGAATAAAATTACTAATAATGACAACAATAAGAATAATAAAAATAAATATGATGATAATAATAATGGTAATAGTAATACTTCTAACAATATATACATAGCATAGTAATATACTAATAATTATACTAATTTATTGTATACAATTAATAAATAATAAATATGAATAAAAAAAGAACTACTGCTCTATTTGTAAAGGAAGAACAAGCATGGAGAGAGAGAGAACGAGTGAGAGAAGAAAAGAGGAAGCAGATATGAGAGGGACAAGCGAGTGGGTGAGAGATCGGGAAAGAGATAGAGAAGCAGATGATGAAAGGAGAGAGAGGGAGAGCGGGAGAGGGGGAGTAGAAAAAGGGGTTCTCACAGAGGGCTGGACGAGGCCGGACGCGGAGGAGGCGAGTGTGCGGTGCTCGGGGCTCGGCGCACGCGACGGATAGCAGCGGTGCCACGGCGAGGAGGTGGAAGTAAGGGGAACGGAGGGGAATTCTCGAGGCGGTGCGGCTGCGGAATCGGGTTCTCGAGGCGATCGCGTCACCATAGGGAGGCGGCGGCGAGATGGTGGGGTTCGTGTACACCGGCACATTGGAGAGAGCAGTGGTCTGGCGACGTGCGGAATGGGGCGGTCGTGCGCGGAGGGCGGAGCGGCGTTGACCCGCGCCGGAGGCGAGGACTCGACACGACAGAGTCGATGGGGCTCGGAGCGGCGACGAGGTCCATGGGTCGGAGGAGAAAGGTTAGGGTTCTTTTGCTTTTCGTTTTCTGTTGTCGGTGGCCGAACGACTATGGTGGTAGTGGAATTTGGGAATCGGCCGAGGGTTCGGCCAGGGACAGGTGCCTATGGGCTACTGTGGTATCAGGAAGAGGCAAGGGTGGTGTGGTGGTGGCCATGGGGATTTGGTTCGGTCGTTGTCGGCCTGTCGGGCGGTGGTGATGGGCTTAGATGGGTTTGTCGGGAGATAGTCAGAGCCAGGGGAGGCGGTGACAGCACAACCCCCGGAAGCTCGCGTGGTGACGGAGGAAGGATGGAGGAGACACGCGAGGGCGAATTCAGCCTCTACAGGTACTACATGGTCACGGCGGCGAGGGAGAGTTAATGCTTAGGCATTCGACTTGTTTGTCGGCGGAGGAGACAAGTTGGGAGAGGTTCGTGGCGACGGGTGTACACTGGAGTGGTGGTTGGTCGTCGGGAGAAGTTGGACAGGATGGTCGAGTGTCACAACTCGTACCCACTGTGAGGGTACGAGAACGTAGCAACGCCCAGCCTACGCCGCAGTGTCGGCGGTAGAACGCTGTCCTATGTCAATCATATAACAATTTAAAGGTACCTGTACAGTATATACACTCCGAATTGAGGTGACATATCAATATACAGCCTCAATCACATCTAAGGCAGAATGATAAGAAGATATATAGATATGAATAGAAGGAAATCCAGAGGTACAATCCAGATAAAGACTAAGTGTCTAAGATAACATCTCCATAACATCAGATAAGCAATCTTCTAGTATATATATACAATGATGTATTAATGAGAAAAATAAGGTAAGAGTCTAAGCTAGCAGTCTAAACCACAGGTGGTAGATCCTCTACTGCAATGGGTCCAAGGCACAAGTGTTGTCTAAGCTGCACCATAATGGGAAGACACCAGAGCCTCATCATTCTCTGTAAAATTTTCAACAGGTCCAGCTAGGACGGGAGCAAGCACAAAACATCTCACGCAGTTCATATCAAGTTAGGAAATATAAAGCATGCAATAGAGTAAGATACAGGAAACGCTGAAAGAAAAATATATATAAAAAACATCAGAGATTTGATAATAGGAAATATCTATATATGATAAGTAAGAATTGTAAGCAACATCTGATTTAGAGTACAATATGGTTATGTAAATGGTTTAGGACAATGCAATGGAAACTCCATTGTATGTGAGTGCATAATAGACATATACAATAGTTATACAATGTTGTACAATAGGATTAGATTACATAACCAATTCTACTTTCCCTCCCCAATCAATATACAAGGATCTACTCCAGTTACGTTATCTTATACAATAGTGTACAATATTATACAATAGATGTACAATGTTATATAATAGTTGTACAATGGTCTATCCATGAGACTCATGTGATAATGAGAGTACAATAGGCACAATGAGTATACAAGGATAAGGGTATTCAATAAATATAATATGTAAGTGAAATGCACATCACAATATGTATTTAGTGATACAAGGGGATAACATCTCAAAAGAAGATTCATATAGTACCAATCCGTGATAACAATCGTGTCAACATCAAGTAAAATAATCTAGAGCAAAAATGTAAATCCAGACAAGTATGAAACGGTCAGAGAATGTACTCGCCTGTATCCTGAGTATCTGAAGTGTATCTACTGTCCGAGGAGTGGTGTCTGTCTCCTATAGAACAGTACAAGTCACTATAAGTCTAAAATGATATAACAGACTGCTACAATGCATCTATATAAAGTTTGGGGTCGAACTGGACTAAAGTCAACTCTCGGTCAACTCTAGTCAACTAGACTAGTCAAACTAGGTCAACTAGGTCAAACCTAAGCCAAACAAGTCTCACTAGGCCTAACCACCCTGTTCTAGCAAGCACACACCATTTCTAGGCTATACAAGTCAACTACACCCTTAACTGGCATTCAAGCCATACCCATAGGCAATGAGCCATAGGTTATAGGCTATATCATGCCTATAACCAAACCACATATCACTATACACATATCAATATATATATATATATAATAATATAGTACACTCATTATAATATATAGGCCATATGTAATAACATATGTCTCTCTCTCTCACACACACACACACACACACACACACACACACACACACACACACACACACACACACACACACACACACACACACATATATATATATATATTTTAAAAAAAATAAAAAATACATATATATATATATATATATATATATATATATATATATATATATATATATATATATATATACATGTACCTACCTAGAGTGGTAGGAAAAAAGGAACATGCATTTGTGTGTGTACATGTGAGCAAGGTGTCATGAGAGACATGAGGGCAAAGTGTCATGAGAGTATCAAGAGGGTGTAACCTGTGTGTGTGTGAGAGGTGAGAGAGTGATTTGTGTACAGGGTTCATAGTGTGTTTATGTAGTAATAGTGAAACATGTGTGTTAGAGTGTCAATTTGGATAGCTAATAGTGAATGCCAGTTAACCCATAAATCAATGTATAGCAGTGAACATATGTTGATTTGTAAACAGTGTGTTTTGAAGGTGTTCAAGAGTGTCTCAGGAATGTGTCTCAGAAATTTGACAGTGGGTAATAGGGAAAACATCCCATAGGCTGTGTGTGTACATCATACAATGTGTGTGTGTAAGACCTGTGAAACAGTAAACTATTAGCTAGTGAAAGGAAAACCTGTATGTGTTCTCAGGTTTGCAATTTCCTGTGTGTGTGTAGGGACAGGGAGCATGATGGACAGTTAGCTAGTGAAGGGAAATATTTGTGTGTGAACATGTACTCAGGTGTGTGTGTGTAGGCAATGTGATAGAGTATTAGATTTCAGTTTGTGTGTAAATCTGGAAATCAGAAATGTGTGTTCATGTAAATCTGGAAAAACAGAACATGGCAATGTTGTGTGTAACAAGAGAATAGGAAAAAACAGAACATACAAACAGTGTGGTAGTGTCACATGGATAATATGAATAACATTTTTGTGTGTGGAACCTGGGCAAAATAGTGAACTATCCCCAGGCTTACAGTATTTTGAAAACCAGTTTACTTCACATTCCATCTCAGAGATCATATCCAGCTCTCAAACATGGCATGGACAGTCCAACCATTCTCAGAAATTTTCCCCAAGTGTACCCAGGTTTATCTAATCTACAGTTAATAAACTTAATCAACATATCAATTTCAGTCAACCAACCATTCAAATTACAATCATTCAAATTCAGCTAACTAACATGTATCTCAGTTTACATACATTTTAACTTTGTTTAAACATTGGTTAAAATTCTCAGGAATCACATATTCATACGATTTGAAACTCCGATTTTTACAAAGAAAGGGAATCAACTTCCAGTTTTATATATAAAACTCAGGTTCTATTCAATGATAAATCTCAGGTTTAGCATTCATGCATATAGGCTCGAGTTTGTGTGTGTTTAGATGTCATAGAGGTTGTGTAGACATGTACCTGTGTGTGTGAGTGAACTGTGACAGTGAGCATGTGTGTGACAGGGCTTAAGGGGAATGGCCTGTGTTCTCAGGTTTTGTGCAGTTTAACAGTTGATATCTCAATTGAATTCAAACCAAACTATTAACACAACCATGAATTCCTATTGCAACCAAACTCAGTTATCATTTAAAACTCAGTCAATCATGAAACCTACTTGGAAATACAACCTAATCTCAGGTTTAAATATGTGAACCCATTTTGAAATCCAAACTCTAATTTTAAACTCTAAGACTCATTTTGAAAACCATCAACAGCATGTATCAGTTATCATACTGATGAGAACCCAAAATCCAATCAAAACTCATCAACCTATATCAATACACAAATCTGGGACAAATCAACATATATAAATATACCAAATCTCAAAATTCTCAAGCACAGTTCCCTGAAATCATGTATCAGCACTTACATAAACCCCTTGTTATTTCGATCTCAATTTAAACCATTCAAATTTCACAAACAGGTATATAGGTGTGTTCTCCATATGTCATGTGTCTAGGGGATGCCATTCGTGTCCACAAGAGTGGACACGAAGTGTCCAAAATGATAAGAAACAATGTATCAGGAAACAGACTAAGTATTCCTCGTACACGCATGTCAATTAATCTAGGACACGACATAGACATGCATGTGTCACGTGCATGTGTCAGCAGCTAGGGTAGGTCTAGGAGAACGTGTCCAAGTACCTGAGTCATGGACAAATGGTGTCGTGTCCGAGATACAAGGACGTATCCGAGCAGATTTTTGGCGCGTATACAGTGTGTGCGTGACAGTGTAGGACCCGTGCGAGATCGAGAACTCCCTCGATACTCAATCAATTCACCTAAAGTTTTGTGGGTGGCCCGACAGTCGTGGCCCCCACGTGTACACAAATTTTGGTGTGTCGAAGTGTCGTGTACAGTGAGGTAGGGAACCCGAGCAGCAGGACACAGCACGGAGGTGTCGTAAGGCGTGTTCGTGTCTATTTTGGACACGAAAATGACACGAAAATAATCTCAGTCTTCACAAAATGTATTACACACACATAGATCTAAAATCCCATGTAATTTGATTTTCAAAAATCGAAAATAAAAACCTTTGTGACATTTCATCAAACACATGCACATACACCATCATACGTGTCCGATACGGACACCAAACGGACACGAATCAACACAAATCTAATACCTACGGCTAGGGGACACCTAGGGCTTCCTATCCATGCAAAGAAAACAAAATTTGGTGGTGTTTATGAAGGTTTACCTATAGGTTGAAATTCTAATAAAAAGCTCCAAAGGGGGAGGTTTCTCCTTGCTAGCTATTCTCTCCAAATTGCACCAAACCTGAGAATACTCTCCATGAGCAGCAAGAAGGGATGGATTGGAACCTAGTGCAAAAGATTTGAGCTAAAAAGGACCTAAAATGGGAAAGTTATGGATTGTGGAAGATGGCTATACCTCTTTTTTCAAAGCTTGAGAAAAAATAATAATTAAAGAGGCAAGAACAAGGATGAGATTATTTATAGGGAGGGGAAGCCCTATGGCTGGTCCTAATGAGTAAAAATTAGGGTTAGGGTTACAATTCATGGGCCATGGGCCAAGTCACATGAGAAATGGGCTCTCTACCTTAGCCTTAAGTCCAACAAATAAATCCTTCCTAATTTCTCAAGAGCTAAATCACTCAAGTCAAAACCAAGTCGACTTAAGTTAGATTAGGGTCTCACCATGCTAATCAAGTCACCATAGCTAGGGTCAACTTCTAGGGTAGTCTACAAAGTTTCAACTAGTCAAGACTAACATAACACATAGCAATATTTAATTAATATTAAATTCACACAAATTCCCATAAATCATAATAAATTCAAATAAATCCTAAAATGACCAAAATACCCTCTAGTCTAAAATGTACTAATTAAACATCCTAATCATATGGCTAGGCTCTAGGGCAGAGAGTCTCTACGGTTTCACTAGCTGCACACCAAATCATAAGTCATGATTTAAATAGTTTTAAAATAATTAAAAATTACCAAAAATTATATTATTATTTAAATATCATAATTAAATAAATTAACCACAAAAATTTAAAATTACCCTCAGTTGGAAAACTGGGTGTTACAATCCTACCCACCTTATAAAAATTTTGTCCTCGAAATTAAGATGATCGCACCCCCTTCTAGGTCAAACATAGTCAAGGGTCAATCACTAGTCAATTTTCTCAACATCCTAGTACTTGGTCATCAGCTGGTCAACTTCTTAGGATTTTACCTATGCTAGCTACCTAAGTGTTGGCAACTAGAATTTAGCAAAAAGAGAAACTCTATGATAGGCTAGCTCTTAAGTTCCCAATCCTATCAAGTCACCCATAACTAAATACCTACAAGCTAAGCACACCAATCCCAAATATCACATATATATATGCTCAAGAACAATAACCCATTATATATATCCTAAGTATATCATCTGCAATTTATATGTATATAGGCCTCTCAGTCTTAGGTGAACTACAACTATACACAAGGACAGGCTCTGGTCATGGGTGCCTCACTGGAAAAAGGTAAGGAAAATAATAACAATCATCAAGACTGTAAGGCATACTAACATCCTATATGTAAACTGGTTGGTATTATAAATAACAGAGAAATCATCTACAATGGGTTACTATTCTAATACCACTACTAACTATCATCTCTAGGGCACAAACACTCTACAAGTCATCATATCATTATACTATAAAGGAACTACCTATGAATAAGCTCTACAAAACTAAATATCCCTACTCCTAAGTCATTTATAACAATCAAAAGGGTATGATGTACAAAAACTTCCAAGATACAATCTGATAACCATATGCGTCTGTCCAAAATCATGTTACTCAGAGTCTTCATCATGCTAGTGAGCAAGGCTACGATAATCACAGAGTCCTTGACTAAGGTACGTACCTCTAGGTTCATTGTATTTAAAATTTTTGCATTGCCGCTTGCGACGGCGAAAACCGTAAATTCCTACACCCGAGAAATACGTCCCAAAATTTGACTATATGTCCTCACTATGCCAGCTAACACGACTATCGAAGATTCTAGATCACATAACTGAGGTGACCTAGCCCATATGATTTTCTCAGAAGAAAAAAAATATAACAAAAGTGCAACATTACAAAATTAATCAATCAATAAGGAACAGATGGAATCGGATTTTAAAGTAGTTATAAAAGACAATTGCGGGAATGGAACAGAGAAGAACGGAACTTGCAGCAAAATCTCTAATGGTCTGTGCATCCTCGACTGTTCCAATGATAGCTCGCCCCTGCCGGTTTTCCCTAGTCTGCTGCTGATGCTGCATGAACCGCTGCTGCTGAGAGAAATCGGAAATGACGGGAAAAGTCTCTGTACAGGTGGAGGTGCACCTCCAATGTAGCAGAACGCCAACCTGAGTCGGCACAACAGAAACTACGATCTCGAGGCCCTGATGAACAGGACGAGAGGTGGCCAGCCTCTCGATAGTATTCCCCGGACCGGAGCGATGAGATCGTGTCTTCATAACCATCATGAAGACAGATAAAAAAAAAGAAGCAATTTCTGAGAATGAAGCGAAAATTCAAAGGGGGACAGTTTATATTCAAGGGAAGCCAATAAGCAATAATTTAGATAAGGGAATCTGATTAAGAGTTTTTCCTAATGTGATTGAGTACCCTCAAAAATAATCCTAATCCTACTACAGGCTGTAGTGGTGCTCTAGTTCGAATACCACTACATAAACTCGACCTGCATGGGCCACAACTAAAAATGTGTCATGACCCGCACCCACTGTGAGGGTACGAGAACGTAACAACGCCCAGCCTACGCCGCAGTGTCGGCGGTAGAACGCTGTCCTAGGTTAATCATCTAACAATATAAAGGTACCTGTACAGTATATACACTCCGAATGGAGGTGACATAGCAGTATACAGCCTAAATCACATCTAAGGCAGAATGATAAGAAGATAGATAGATATGAACAGAAGGAAATCCAGAGGTACAATCCAGATAAAGACTAAGTGTCTAAGATAACATCTCCATAACATCAGATAAACAATCTCCCAGTATATATATACAATGATGTATTAATGAGAAAAATAAGGTAAGAGTCTAAGCTAGCAGTCTAAACCACAGGTGGTAGATCCTCTACTGCAATGGGTCCAAGGCACAAGTGTTGTCTAAGTTGCACCATAATGGGAAGACACCAGAGCCTCATCATTCTCTGTAAAATTTTCAACAGGTCCAGTCAGGACGGGAGCGAGCACAAAACATCTCACGCAGTTCATATCAAGTTAGAAAATATAAAGCATGCAATAGAGTAAGATACAGGAAATGCTGAAAGAAGAATGTATATAAAAAACAACAGAGATTTCATAATAGAAAATATCTATATATGATAAGTAAGAACTGTAAGCAACATATGATTTAGAGTACAATATGGTTATGTAAACGGTTTAGGACAATGTAATTGTAACTCCATTATATGTGAGTGCACAATAGACATATACAATAGTTATACAATATTGTACAATAGGATTTGATTACATAACCAATTCTACTCCCCCTCCCCAATCAATACACAAGGATCCACTCCAGTTACGTTATCTTATACAATAGTATACAATGTTATACAATAAATGTACAATGTTATACAATAGTTGTACAATGGTCTATCCATGGGACTCATGTGATAATGAGAGTACAATAGGCACAATGAGTATACAAGGATAAGGGTATTCAATAAATACAATATGTAAGTGAAACGCACATCACAATATGTATTTAGTGAATACAAGAGGATAACATCTCAAAAGAAAATCCATATACTACCAATCCGTGATAACAATCGTGTTAGCATCAAGTATAGTAATCTAGAGCAAGAATGTAAATCCAGACAAGTATGAAACGGTCAGAGAATGTACTCGCCTGTATCCTGAGTATCTGAAGAGTATCTACTGTCCGAGGAGTGGTGTCTATCTCCTATAAAACAGTACAAGTCACTATAAGTCTAAAATGATATAACAGACTGCTACAATGCATCTACATGAAGTTTGGGGTCAAACTGGACTAAAGTCAACTCTCGGTCAACTCTAGTCAACTAGACTAGTCAAACTAGGTCAACTAGGTCAAACCTAAGCCAAACAAGTCTCATTAGGCCTAATCAGCCTATTCTAGCAAGCACACACCATTTCTAGGCTATACAACTCAACTACACCCTTAACTGGCATTCAAGCCATACCCATAGGCAATGAGCCATAGGTTATAGGCTATATCATGCCTATAACCAAACCACATATCACTATGCACATATCAATATATATATAATATAATATAGTACACTCATTAAAATATATAGGCCATATGTATTAACATATGCCTCTCACATATATATATATATATATATATATATATATATATATATATATATATATTTTATATATATATATATATATATATATATATATATATATAAATATATATATATATATATATATATATATATATATATTTATATATATATAAAAATATATATATATATATATATATATATATATATATATATATATATATATATATATATTATATATATATATATACATATATACTTATATACATGTACCTACCTAGAGTGGTAGGAAAAATGGAACATGCATTTGTGTGTGTACATATGAGCAAGGTGTCATGAGAGACATGAGAGCAAAGTGTCATGAGAGTATCAAGAGGGTTTAACCTGTGTGTGTGTGTGAGAGGTGAGAGAGTAATTTGTGTACAGGGTTCATAGTGTGTTTATGTAGTAATAGTGAAACATGTGTGTTAGAGTGTCAATTTGGATAGCTAATAGTGAATGCCAGTTAACACATAAATCAGTGTATAGCAGTGAACATATGTCGATTTGCAAACAGTGTGTTTTGAAGGTGTTCAAGAGTGTCTCAGGAATGTGTCTCAGAAATTTGACAGTGGGTAATAGGGGAAACATCCCATAGGCTGTGTGTGTACATCATACAATGTGTGTGTGCAGGACCTGTAAAACAGTGAACTGTTAGCTAGTGAAGGGAAAACCTGTATGTGTTCTCAGGTTTCAAATTTTCTCTGTGTGTGTGTAGGGACAGGGATCATGATGGACAGTTAGCAAGTGAAGGGAAACATTTATGTGTGAACATGTACTCAGGTGTGTGTGTGTGTGTGTAGGCAATATGATAGAGTATTAGATTTTAGTTTGTGCATAAATCTGGAAATCAAAAATGTGTGTTCATGTAAATCTGGAAAAACAGAACATGGCAATGTTGTGTGTAACAAGAGAATAGGAAAAAAACAGAACATGCAAACAATGTGGTAGTGTCACATGGATAATATGAATGGCATGTATGTGTATGAAACTTGGGCAAAATAGTGAACTATCCCCAGGCTTACAGTGTTTTTAAAACCAGTTTACTTCACATTCCATCTCAGAGATCATATCCAGCTCTCAAACATGGCATGGACAGTCCAACCATTCTCAGAAATTTTTCCCAAGTGTACCCAGGTTTATCTAATCTATAGTTAATGAACTTAATCAACATATTAATTTCAGTCAACCAACCATTCAAATTACAATCATTCAAATTCAGCTAACTAACATGTATCTTAGTTTACATACATTTTAACTTGGTTTAAACATTGGTTAAAATTCTCAGGAATTACATATTCATACGATTTGAAACTCAGGTTTTTACAAAGAAAGGGAATCAACTTCTAGTTTTATATATAAAACTCAGGTTCCATTCAATGATAAATCTCAGGTTTAGCATTCATGCATATAGGCTCGGGTTTGTGTGTGTTTAGATGTCATAGAGGGTGTGTAGACGTGTACCTGTATGTGTGAGTGAACTGTGATAGTGAGCATGTGTGTGACAGGGCTTAAGGGGAATGGCCTGTGTTCTCAGGTTTTGTGTAGTTTAACAGTTGATATCTCAATTGAATTCAAACCAAACTATCAACACAACCATGAATTCCTTTTGCTACCAAACTCAGTTATCATTTAAAACTCAGTCAATCATGAAACCTACTTGGAAAAACAACCTAATCTCAGGTTTAAATATGTGAACCCATTTTGAAATCAAAAATCGAATTTTAAACTCTTAGGCTCATTTTGAAAACCATCAACAGCATGTATCAGTTATCATACTAATGAGAACCCAAAATCCAATCAAAACTCATCAACCTATATCAATACACAAATCTGGGACAAATCAACATATATAAATATACCAAATCTCAAAATTCTCAACCACAGTTCCCTGAAATCATGTATCAGCACTTACATAAACCCCTTGTTATTTTGAACTCAATTTAAACCATTCAAATTTCACAAACAGGTATATAGGTGTGTTCTCCATATGTCATGTGTCTAGGGGATGCCATTCGTGTCTACAAGAGTGGACAAGAAGTGTCCAAAATGAAAAGAAATAATGTATCAGGAAACAGACTAAGTGTTCCTCGTGCACGCGTGTCAATTAATCCAGGACACGACACATACATCCATGTGTTACGTGTACGTGTCAGCAGCTAGGGTAGGTCTAGAAGAACGTGTCCAAGTACCTGAGTCATGGCCAAGTGGTGTCGTTTCCGAGATACAAGTACGTATCCGAGCGGATTTTCTGTGCGTATACAATGTGTGCGTGACAGAGTAGGACCCGTACGATATCGAGAACTCCCTCGATACTCAATCAATTCATCTGAAATTTTGTGGGTGGCCCGACAGTCGTGGCCCCCACGTGTACACAAATTTTGGTGTGTCGAAGTGTCGTGTACAGTGAGATAGGGAACCCGAGCATCAGGACACAGCATGGGGGTGTCGTGCAGCGTGTTCGTGTCCATTTTGGACACAAAAACGACACGAAAATAATCTCAGTCTTCACGAAATGTATTACACACACATAGATCTAAAATCCTATGTAATTTGATTTTCAAAAATCGAAAATAAAAACCTTTGTGACATTTCATCGAACACATGCACATACACCATGATACGTGTCCGATACGGATACCAAACGGACACGAATCGACACAAATCCAATACCTACGGCTAGGGGACACCTAAGACTTCCTATCCATGCAAAGAAAACAAAATTTGGTGGTGTTTATGAAGGTTTACCTATAGGTTGAAATTCTAAAAAAAAGCTCCAAAGGGGGAGGTTTCTCCTTGCTAGCTAATCTCTCCAAATTGCACCAAACATGAGAATACTCTCCATGAGCAGCAAGAAGGGATGTATTAGAACCTAGTGCAAAAGATTTGAGCTAAAAAGGACCTAAAATGGGAAAGTTATGGATTGGGGAAGATGGCTCTACCTCTTTCTTCAAAGCTTGAGAAAAAATAATAAAATGCAAGAACAAGGAGGAGATTATTTATAGGGAGGGGAAGCCCTATGGATGGTCCTAATGAGTAAAAATTAGGGTTAGGGTTACAAGTCATGGGCCATGGGCCAAGTCACATGAGAAATGGGTTCTCTACCTTAGCCTTAAGTCCAACAAATAAATCCTTCCTCATTTCTCAAGAGCTAAATCACTCAAGTCAAAACCAAGTCGACTTAAGTTAGATTAGGGTCTCACCATGCTAATCAAGTCACCATAGCTAGGGTCAACTTCTAGGTTAGTCTACAAAGTCTCAACTAGTCAAGACTAACATAACACATAGCAATATTTAATTAATATTAAATTCACACAAATTCCTATAAATCATAATAAATTCTAATAAATCCTAAAATGACCAAAATACCCTCTAGGCTAAAATGTACTAATTAAACATCCTAATCACATGGTTAGGCTCTAGGGCAGACAGTCTCTACGATTTTACTAGCTGTACACCAAATCACAAGTCATGATTTAAATAGTTTTAAAATGATTAAAAATAACCAAAAAATCATATTATTATTTAAATATCATAATTAAATAAATTAAACACAAAAATTTAAAATTACCCTCATTTGGAAAACTGGGTGTTACATCAAAGGATGAACGTCAGGGGTTTGGTCGGAGGGCAGGTGTCACGACCCGCACCCGCTTTTTGGATACGAGCTCGTGAGTAAGCCAGCTACGTATCGA
Organism: Iris pallida; assembly: GCA_029216955.1. Classification (NCBI taxonomy): domain Eukaryota; kingdom Viridiplantae; phylum Streptophyta; class Magnoliopsida; order Asparagales; family Iridaceae; genus Iris; species Iris pallida. The sequence goes on from JANAVB010041820.1 coordinate 17,750,203, forward strand.
GCGGACTCCATCCCGACTTGAGTACGTATAAGCTGTCAAGGTCATGGGTATCATATCTAATCTAAACTATATCTCAATCCACATGAATCACATAAACAAGAATGAACAAGTATGGGTCATGGTCTGCAGCCCATTAGCATATTGTTCGATTAGACTCCAAGAATGATATGCGTCTATAAATAAGCAGAGTATATCATGGTACTGAATATAAAGCACGAAAGGATAATAAAGGAACATCACAAGCAAATACCTGAAGAGATCATAATTCTCCACCATCCTGCTCTACTAACTAACTCCATGCAATCGCTAAACCTGAAGAGATCATCAGGTCCTCAGAGGACTAGCAAGATACATAAAACATGCCTATCTAACAGTTTAATCATGCAATAATATATAAAGGGTATAAACAAAAACTAGACAAGAAACTGACATGTGGCTACTGACAGGTAACTATGAACACGGATACGGGATCAAGTATGCATAAATGAACTGCTGGAAGATCAATGGAATACTAACCCTCGCCCCGAATGGACTCGCAGGTCAGTTTATAGACAAATCACCCTCGTCCCGTATGTGGACTCACAGGTGCAAAGTACAACCCTCGCCCCGTGTGTGGACTCGCAGGTTGTGGGAAAGGCAAAGGAATAGCATTTCACTCACACATACTTGCAGACACGAGTCAGTCAAGGCACAGGTGTAGACACGACACGACCTAATCACGATACACGAGAAAACCAATCCAATATGAACTAACAAGGCTAACCATGTACAAGGACTATAGCTATACTAGCATGTACAATATACAAATCACAAGTAATAACCAACTAGTAAAACTATATAATAATAGAAATATGCATGTAAATAAACTGTAGAGGGAGGCAAGGTATACTTGTCTGGAGGTTGCACGGAGAACCAACAATATATCGCCAATCTACAAGTCAGAAGGTCCGAATCTCACAACTGTCTCCGAAAGCTAAAACAGACATCACCAACATTCTCAAAATAGTCAAATTAGCAACGATTACATGTTCTTAAGTCCAATTCTGGACACAGGGGCAAAACGATAATTTTGGGCAAAAATGATGTCCGCCATTGGACCCGCTTTGTACCAAAAAGCATGCAAGAGTCAAAGGTCTTTAAAGTTATCAAACTATATGTCAACAGGTCCGATTTTTCGATACGAACCCAACCGTATGTCCGAAGTTGGATTCCGACGGGCCGTGCACAAAATTACCCGTTGAGTCGGACCGTGGGGCCCGCAAAACGGCAATTTTATCAACTGTCTCAGAATAGGACAAAACTTGGCATACAGGATCAAAAAAATGATACGGTCCTATTGGCGCAAGTTTCGTCTCGATCTGACAAGCATGAACAAAGTAATTGAGAAGTTTGCACAGAGGTCGATACGGTAAATTTCGACGGATATGCATCAAATTCGTCGCTCACACGCGACCAATTTGAATTCCGTCAAAGCCCGCACAACCACGAAGCCATTACGCAGCTTTTGATGCTTTCGGTTTGTGACCACGTCGTCCGGATTGGGAGGACGGACGTCGTATCGAAGAATTTTGTGATTTCGGAAAACAGTTTTTCGGTCAACTTCGGGATTCTATTTCTCGACACGTAGTCGATGATTTCTAAATCCACAAAAAGGGTCGGGGAGTCCTATATGTTGTCTATACATAGGAAGCGACGGATCAAAAAAGGATTGAACGAGGGGTGAGTACTTTACCTGCAAAGTGGGGGGTTCGGCCAGCCATTGCTGCGGTTATCGCTTCCACGGTCTGTCGTGCGTATGACGCGCACGCGTGGTCGGGTTCTCGCACCTGGACAGTCGGCCAGCGACGGCACACGACGGTGGCGCGCGCGGTCGAGGTCCCCAGGGCGCACAGAGGCGGCGGTGTTAGGGTTTCAGTCGACCATCTCGTGTGCGCGTGCGTGGGTATAAATATATACAGGGGAATAACGAAGGAAGCTCGGGTTGCTACAGTTGGGTGTTATGGGCCTAGGGCTGAGCGCTGGTTGCTTGGGTGGTCCTGTGAGCAGGCCGGGCTGGGGGGGGCTCGGTTATCGGCTTCCAAGGCTCGGTTTGTGGCCTGGCCCGGCTGGAAATGTGTTAGTATTAGATTTGTTTTTTTCTTTTTCTTTTCTAATTCTGTTTTTTGTTATATATATATATTTTTATATAAATACATAAATACAAATAAATACTTTTGTACTTATACATACATATATATATATATATACCCACGTATACATATGTATAAATACACATTTACACATATATTATATTATATTATATATATATATATGTATATATATATATATATATATATATAGATTTATACATATATATATATATGTACACACAAATGTCATATATACATATATATATATATATACGTACACATATATAATATATTTATATATACATACAAATACACACATATTTAATATTTATTTATATATACATTCACATTCACACATATAATATTTATTTGACAGTAAAATAATATAACCAATAAAATAATAATTTTAAATAACCATCCCAATAAAAATAATAATAATAATAATAATAATAATAATAATAATAATAATAATAATAATAATAACGAAATTTAATATATCAATAATAGGCATTGCATCTACTTGAAATATGTCTACATAGGTGTATTTGATCTCACTACATGTCTACCCGGGTTCAGGTTTAGTTTGGTTCCAGTTCAGACTAATTGGTGCAGTCGGTCTCCTACAAGTCCACAATATAATAATACTTAATAATTAGATTATTTATAGGGTCATGTCATAACTTAGCCTGATTTTCCTAGTCAGGGCATCACTATGGCTCAGCCTTCCTTGGCATGGCTAATACACTAGTTAAGGCACGCCACTGCACTATCCGTGCCATGATTCCTAGTCGTCTTGTACTTCAAAACTCAACTATGGCTAAAATCATCCACCGTAATAATTAACTAAATAATTATTCATAAAATCAAAAAAATTACCATTTAAATCAAATGAATAAATAAAAAAATATTTCAAAAAAAATCCGGGAAGGGAAGCTACAAATCTACCCACCTTAAAAATAATTTTGTCCTCGAAATTCCAATTCATGACTATCCCTTAAAATTCAAAGTCTATCATCACATTAATTTCCTCAAATTTAATTTCTCAAAATATTTTATAACCTCGAATACTTGAGGACTTCTACCCAACTTTGGTCATACTACTCCTCAAAACACGGTCACTAAAATGTTATAATCTTCTATCTAGTTGCTAATAATTTTACCAACATATATCTAGGGCATATAGCATCTATAGTCCCTCATACCTATAAACAACCAAAAATTCAATAATCAGACAATATTATACTATATCTTAAGAATTTCTGGTAAATCCTAGACAGCAAGATTATTCGTCACCCTGAAATAGAAAGGGACGAGAGTTAAGGATACAGAAAGCAAGGAAGTATAATCGAGAGCAATTATGGAGTTTTCAAGGACGTAGAGAATTTCTAGAAGAATTTTCAAGGCAGAGTGGATTGAGATTTTTAAGGGTTTAGTCATTATCGCAGGCTCGTACCAGTACAGTTATGTAACCGGTACGATATGCTCTGACCTGTATGGGCCACCACAAGAACTTGTCACGACCTGCACCCACTTTTCGGCTGCGAGCTCGTGAGCAAGACAGCTACGTATCGAGCGGACTCCAGCCCGACTCGAGTACGTATAAGCTGTCAAGGTCATGGGTATCATATCTAATCTAAACTATCTCAATCCACATGAATCACATAAACAAGAATGAACAAGTATGGGTCATGGTCTGCAGTCCATTAGCATATTGTTTGATTAGACTCCAAGAATGATATGAGTCTATAAATAAGCAGAGTATATCATGGTACTGAATATAAAGCATGAAAGGATAATAAAAGAATATCACAAGCAAATACCTGTATCATAGATCGTAATTCTCCACCATCCTGCTCTACTAACTAACTCCATGCAATCGCTAAACCTGAAGAGATCATCGGGTCCTCAGAGGACTAGCAAGATACATAAAATATGCCTATCTAACAGTTTAATCATGCAATAATATATACAAGGTATAAACAAGAACTAGGCAGGAAACTGACATGTGGCTACTGACAGGTAACTATGAGCACGGATACGGGATCAAGTATGCATAAATGAACTGCTGGAAGATCAATGGAATACTAACCCTTGCCCCGAATGGACTCGTAGGTCAGTTTCAAGACAAATCACCCTCGCCCCGTATGTGGACTCGCATGTGCAAAGGACAACCCTCGCCCCGTGTGTGGACTCGTAGGTTGTGGAAAAGACAAAGGCATAGCAGTTCACTCACACATACTTGCAGACACGACTTAGTCAAGACACAGGTGAAGATACGATACGACCCAATCATGATACATGAGAGAACCAATCCAATATAAACTAACAAGGCTAACCATGTACAAGGACTATAGCTATACTAGCATGTACGATATACAAATCACAAGTAATAACCAACTAGTAAAACTATATAATAATAGAAATATGCATGTAAATAAACTGTAGAGGAAGGCAAGGTATACTTGCCTAGAGGTTGTACGAAGAACCAACAATATATCGCCAATCTACAAGTCAGAACGTCCTAATCTCACAACTGTCTCCAAAAGCTGAAACAGACATCGCCAACATTCTCAGAATAGTAAAATTAGCTAGGATTGCCTGTCCTTAAGTCCAATTCTGGACACAGGGGCAAAACGGTAATTTTGGACAAAAATGATGTCCGCCGTTAGACCCACTTTACACCAAAAAGCGTGCCATAGTTAAAGGTCTCTAAAGTCGTCAAACTATATGTCAACAGGTCCAGTTTTCCGATACGAACCCAACCGTATGTCCGAAGTTGGATTCCGGCAGACCGTGCACAAAATCACCCGTTGAGTCGGACCGTGGGACACGCAAAACGGTGATTTTATCAACTGTCTCATAATTGGACCAAACTTGGTATACAGGATCAGAAAATTGATACGGTCCTGTTGGCGCAAGTTTCGTCTCGATCTGACGAGCGTGCACAAAGTAATTAGAAAGTTTGCAGAGAGGCCGATACGGTGAATTTCGACAGATACGCATCAAATTCTTCGCGCACACGCGACCAATTTAAATTCCGTCAAAGCCGACACGACCACGAAGCCGTTACGCACCTTTCGATACTTTAAATTCGTGACCACGTCGCCCGGATTGGCGGAACGTACGTCGTATTGAAGAATTTCATGATTTTGGAAAACATTTTTTCGGTCAACTTCGGGATTCGATTTTTCGACACGTAGTCGATGATTTCTAAATCCACAAAAAGGGTCGGGGAGTCCTATATATTGTCTGTACATAGGAAGCGACGGATCAAAAAATGATTGAACGAGGGGTGAGTACTTTACCTGTAAAGTGGGGGGTTCGACATGCTATTGCTGCTGTTATCGCTTCCACGTTCTGTCGTGCGCGTGACGTGCGTGCGTGGTCGGGTTCTCGCGCCTGGACGGTCGGCCGGCGATGACGCACGGCGGTGGCGCGCACGGTCGAGGTCCCCAGGGCGAACATGGGCGTCGGTGTTAGGGTTTCAGTCGACCATCTCGTGTGCGCGTGCGTGGGTATAAATATATACAGGGGAATAACGAAGGAAGCTCGGGTTGCTACAATTGGGTGCTGTGGGCCTGGGGCTGAGCGCTGGTTGCTTGGGCGGGCCTGTGAGCAGGCCGGGATGGGGGAGGGTCTCGGTTCTCAGCTTCCAGGGCTCGGTTTGTGCCTGGCCCGGCTGGAAATGGGTTAGTATTAGGTTTGATTTTTTTTGCTTTTTTTCTAATTCTATTTTTTTGTTATATATATATTTATATATAAATACATAAATACACATAAATACTTTTGTACTTATATGTACATATATATATATACACCCACGTATACATATGTATAAATACACATTTACACATATATTATATATATATATATATATCTATATATATATATATATATATATATATATATATATATATATATATATATTTATATACATATATGTATATACGTACACATATATGTACGTATATACATATATGTATATAAAAATTTATATACATATATGTACACACAATGGCATATATACATATATATATATACGTACACATATATAATGTATTTATATATACATACAAATACACACATATTTAATATTTATATATATATATATATATATATATATATATATATATATATAGATATATATATATATATATATATATATATATATATATATATATATATATATATATTTTTTTTTTTTTTATATATATAATATATATATATATATATATATATATATATATATATATTTTATATATATATATATATATTTATATATATAAAATATATATATATATATATATATATATATATATATATATATATATATATATATATATTATATATATATATATACATATATGTACACACAAATGTCATATATATATATATATATATAGATATATATATATATATATATATATATAGATATATATATATTTATATATATAAATATATATATATATATATATATATATATATATATATATATATATATATATATATATATATATATATATATATATATATATATATACATATACATATATGTACACACAAATGGCATATATACATATATATATACGTACACATATAATGTATTTATATATACAAACAAATACACACATATTTAATATTTATTTATATATACATTCACATTCACACTTATAATATTTATTTGACAGTAAAATAATATAACCAATACAATAATAATATTAAATAACAATCCCAATAAATAATAATAATAATAATAATAATAATAATAATAATAATAATAATAATAATAATAATAATAATAATAATAACAAAATTTAATATATCAATAATAGGCATTGCATCTACTTGAAATATGTCTACATGGGTGTATTTGATCTCACTACATGCCTACCCGGGTTCAGGTTTAGTTTGGGTCCAGTTCGGACTAATTGGTGCAGTCGGTCTCCTACAAGTCCATAATATAATAATAGTTAATAATTAGATTATTTATAGGGTCATGTCACAACTTAGCCTGATTTTCCTAGTCAGGGCATCACTATGGCTCAGCCTTCCTTGGGATGGCTAATACACTAGTCAAGGCACGCCATTGCACTATCCGTGCCATGATTCCTAGTCGTCTTGTACTTCAAAACTCAACCATGGCTAAAATCATCCACCGTAATAATTAACTAAATAATTATTTATAAAATCAAAAAAATCACCATTTAAATCAAATGAATAAATAAAAAATATTTCAAAAAAAAATCTGGGAAAGGAAGCTACAGCAGGGAACGGGACGACGAAGGCGATGGCTATAGATAGGCTAGGATTAGGATTTAGGGATTTATTGTTTGTCGTGTCGGGATTGTCGACACGGAGGAGAACTCAATGTATATGTAACATATGGAATAAGAATTGGACGGGAAGGGAGAACATGGACACGATGCACTCACGTGGGTGGTGGAAATTATGGAGGAGTACCTGCCTATTTATAGGATGTGGGAATTCCCATTTTGATAAAGATTAGGATTTATTTAAAACCCAAATAAATAATTTATTATTTATTTTAAACCAATACATTCATATCTAAATTCAAATCCAATTCAAATTTTAGATAAATCTAATCTAAATTAATATAGATAAATTACATTTCTAAATAAAAGCTATTTAAAATCTTTTCAAATGTAAGCCAATAAAAATAATCTTTTCAAATATACTTCATCATATTTAATTCAATTTAAACCAAAACAATATTTTCAAATACTTTTTCGAATAATAAAATATTAATATTAAATAAAATTTGAAAACTATAATAAATATTTAAGTATTAATAGAAAATAATTTTAAACTACATTTTTAATAATTTAGATAAAACAATTTCGAAAGTAAACATAAAAATTCAAATCTTTAAAATACCTTCTTGCTAAATAATTTATTATAAATAATAACAATTATAATTTAAAAATATACATGAAATAATTTTCATGTGCTTTACACGAGTAGAATATTCACATAAATCTAATTTCTAAATTACCACTATTAAAATAAGATAGCATTTTATAAATAACTAAAATAATAAGTTTGGCAACCTCGATAGATACTTTTGATAAAAATAATTATTATATATATATATTTTGAAACCATCACCGATAATAAAATAAAAACCATTTTTCTAAAAAAACATGTACCTCGCACATATTCGTACTAGACGAGTAAACACGAAAAACGTACATTCCCGCGCGACGTACAACACTGACTATGCAATGTATAAATACAAAAAAAATTAGTACTAAAAATATAGTAGAAATTTAAGGGTTTTACATCCTATCCAACTTACAAGAATTTTGTCCTCGAAATTAAAATAAGTAGGAGGGTTGAGAGGGTACAATGGTATATCAATGAGGAACAATCAAATTACGACGTTCAAAACATACATTAGAAAATCGTGATTTCGATAACTACGAAAATAAATCACGAATTTAATTTAGGGAGTAATTGATGGTCGCGTGTTAACGCAAGAAGAGACAAAGATTACTGGTCAATAAGGGGTGTTAAGGAAATAATTCTAGTCATTTCTAAATTTTAAATGATTAAAGATCATGATCAAGAGTCGAAGGGAAGGGCGAATAACTCGAGGCGAGGTTGTAAACACATGGCTTGGTTGATGGCTAACTATAACTATCATGGTCATAGGGGAACACTTGGTTTCTATCTATCAAGTACGAGTGTTCTGTCCTTCCAAATTAAGTGAAAGACAAAAATGAATAAGAGTTCGAAGGAGATGTTTTTTGAATACGAACACGTAGTTCAAAGGCGATTGAAATTTTTTAAAAGAGTTGCCAAGGATGTCGCGGATGGGACTCTAGAGGGCAAGTTTTGATATGTCCCCATCCACGTAGAACGATAGATAAAAGCGAACCAAAGTGCATTCGGTTGATCAGACCATCATGCACCGGTTCTGACTAGACAATATGTTAGTGAGCGCGCGCTCAATAGCATATGTCATGAACAAGCTTGATAAAGAATTGAGCTTGCAAAAACTAGGCTACATTAGCATCATTAGTCTAGATAGTAAGAATATAGGCACGTGAGATTAAGATTGAAATAAAGTAGAATTTGGTCAAAGTCCTTAAAATCTAAGTCATGTCCTATATTGATATCTATACAGTTGTCCTACCGTCTACTTGTCCAAGACTTGGTTAAGGTCATAAGGAAGTTTAGGTCGTAAGGCATTCTACCCAACTTACAAGAGTTAAACTAGTAAGGTGACGGGATAATGGGTCATGTCCACCTAGTATGGGTTACCTTATTAATCTCTATCAATTACGAAAGAAGGGCACGAATCACGATAGAAGGGATCAAACAAGATGCAACTCGAGGAGAAGGCGGTCAAGTATGTGGATGAGATCCTAGACTTTAATCCTATACGCCGGCTTGCTTGGTACGGTAAAGTAACCAAACAATTTATCTAAACCTGCATGGGCCACCACAAAAACATGTAATGCCTCAGTCCCAAGATACGTAGGACTAGGAATGTAGACATGCCAGCTGTATACATACGAAGTACAGGAGCCTTGTATGTATACATAAGCTGTAAAATACAGTAATCTAAGACAAACTAAATCTCATCCACAATAAAAAGAATAATAATATAAAAATTAACTTGAATATTTATGATACAATCGTTGGGCGGAGACAAAGTCTACTACCAACTATCTCAATGAAAGAAATGTACAAGAATCGAGAAACGGCAAGACGAACCAAGTACAATCGTCTTCGAAGGAATAGAGAGAATCACGGCCTTGGCTAGAAACAGTAAATCATGAAAGCACACACCTGAGGAATAACCTGGTCCTCAAACGGACGTAGCAAGATACAGGAAGAACAGGCTAATATGAACTGTCAGAATAAAATAATATAAAGGACTATTCTAGACACAAATATGCAAAGGAGTTTCTAACTGCCTAATGTGCAATTTAGAGGACAACTTTCATGCGCATGGGTGGAATTTTAGGCTATGTGTACGTAACTGGCATCCAGTCATCTGTATCCGGCCGTAACGTCCAAAACGTCAGAGGGTATCTGCAAATATATCGCCATATTTCCATCCGGAGACTATGGTTTACCTGTTTGGCTTCCCATACGCACTAGCGACTGTCCTCCCCCAATATTTCCCACACTGTTCAAGTCAAGTCCATGGCTCGTCCAGTTTTGTAACTGTTTGAGTCTCTAAAATCCTAGTCATAGCAGTTACGATCATCTATCCGTCACACGACTTTAGAGATGGTCGGTCCATAAGTGGTGCCCTTAGCAAATGTCTCAAATCGTGTAGTGTGAGTGTCATGTCCCAAGGAAGATATAAGGATATCCTCCAACAAGAAGGTAGTCCGCTAACACTAAGTTAACATGTATATTGTAAAGTAAAACGACTAATAGAGTCGCTTGCACCCAAGTATGGCTTGGACGCGCAGTTTATAACAAAAAAAAAACTAACAATATGAAGCAAAATAAATAATGCAGAAAATAAATAATTTGACAGTTAATTAGCAAGGTATACTTGCCTGGTAGCGACGCTTGGTGTGCTACGATGATCAATGTGGCACAAAATATAATCTCGATATTACAACTACACAAGACAGCCTCCGATGATGGCACGGACTGATCTATCGTGTCCAGAAAGGTCAAATTAGCTAGAGTCAACATAATGAAGTACATAATTGGTGAAGAAACGAGAATAATGGATTTAGTCACGGACAATTGGTGAGTAAAGGAAGTCCTAAACATGATATTCTAAGTACAGGGAGAAGAGGTTTCTGGAAAAGTGTGATGGTGGAGATCGAGCGCTGCCGCGGGTCCTTTACTCCGTTGACGATCTGATGGTGAATCAACTTTGCTATGGCTTGTAGGAACAATGGCACCTCTATGGGGGGTGAATAGAGTGCAGCAAAGAATATTTAGCAATTAAAAAATTAACTCCAAGAAGGTGAAGCAATATATATATATATAAAATGATTGCAAGTAAGTCAGTAAAATTAGGGCAAGAAAGCAATACGCTAAGACAACATGTTTATACTGGTTTTCCTCCGTGAGGACTAGTCCAGTCTCGAGTACTCAATCCGATGTTTGAATCTACTATTTGAAATAGAGATTACACCACGTGTTTTGCTCCGAAGAACACGCCAACTTCATCACCATCATGTTTTTATCCGAAGTCCATGAACAAACTTTATTACCTTTCTGAAGAAAGCTTTTATACACCAAGCTTGTATAACTCGAAACTCCAACTCGAAAACTACCGACACTTAGAAGAATAGAGTTGACTTGGAGATTTAAAGATTAAAGCTTTGGGAATGGAATTGAAAGCTTAGAAATAGATAGAGAAGATGAAGATTGAATATGTGTTTAGAAATAAATTTTTTTCTCTATTTATAGATTTTTCTAGGACAGAGTTCGGGCAGAACTTGGTACCCTAACGTTCAAAAATTCAAAAGTTGGAGATCCAAAAGAATAGGTAAAGCTTCTGACCAGGAGTGAATTCTGCTGACCGAGTTTGGTCCGAGTTCGGGCAGAACTCTGGCCGAGTTTGGTTAGCCTAATTCTAGGGCTGTTTTGGTTTTTGGATCTGGTTTGGTTTAGGATCAAATCAGGAATTGGTTTGGTTTGGTTTTAGGAATGAATCAAGATGGGTTTGGTTTAGGATAGACTTCTAATTGCCAGTGATCCCGATTCACAAATAATCTAGACTCAAATAAAATAGAAAAATATATACTAAAAAATAAAATCTCAGAGACGACGCAATCTGCATTCTTCGTTTCTTTTATATCAAGATCGAAGTTTTAAGACACTTATCAAAATCGGTTTGGCTATGGCTAAATGTGCCAACAATCTCCCCCAGGTTCAATTTTGGAAATAAATGCAATATTTGCTATTGCCAATTGTCTTGAGCTGGAATAGGTGCTTACGCCTTTTGACACATCATCGATTACCAGGTCTTCGGGATGGTCTAGTATAAATTGCATACGTTTCGGCAGACTTTCCAAATAAGATGTGGAAGTAGCTTATGTTGTGGGAGTTTTTTCTGTTGTGGGAGTTTCTTCTTCATTGTCACTGTCGTATTATTTTTTGACATTTAGCTCATCAAACTTGACATTGATTGATTCTTCAACAAAAGTAATTTCTTATTGAATACTCTGTATCCTTTGCTTTTTGCTGCATATCCCAAGAAAATTCCTTCATCAGCTTTTTCATCAAATTTTCCCAAGTTGTCTTTTTTATTTAGAATATAACATCTGCATCCAAAGGCCTTGAAGTAGCTGATATTAGGAGTTCTTTTAAACCATAATTTATAAGGAGTTTTTTTAGAGATAGGTCTAATAAGAACTCTATTCAATATATGGCATGCTGTATTGACAGCTTCTGCCCAAAACTATTTAGGAAGATTGTACTGATTAAGCATAAGTTTGGCCATATCACTGAGAGTTCTATTCTTTCTTTCTACAACTCCATTCTGCTGAGGAGTTTTGGGGAAACAGAATTCATGAGATAATCCATTTGAATTACACTAAGACTTGGATTCATGGTTATCGAATTCTCCTCTACGATCACTTCGAACACGAGTAATCATGAATCCTTTCTCATTTTGTACCTTCTTACAGAAAGATACAAACTCGAAAAGGCCTCATTCTTATTTGCAAGAAAGTAAACCCAAGTATATCGTGAATAGTCATCGACTATCACATAAGCATAAAGTTTTCCGCCAAGACTGGCGACTCTACTTGGTCCAAACAAGTCCATATGAATTAATTGCAGGGGTCTAGAGGTACTTACATCGTTTATTGATTTAAAAGATGATCTAGATGCCTTATTCTTCTCACAATCAGCACAGATCATATCTTTTTTGAAACTTATTTCATGTAAGCCTCTTACCAATTTCTTGGTGGACAATCTTACAATCGTGTCCATGTTTGCATGACCAAGACGCATATGCCAAATCTAGCTTTCGTCTTGTGTTGTAAACAAACACTTTCCTGTATTGTTTGAATTTTCTGACAAATATAAAATATATATGTTGTCCTCTCTTATTCCCTTAAAGAAAATTATTCCAGAGGTTTTATCATAGACAAAACATTTATTTTTAACAAAATTTATTCCATAACCGTAATCAGCTAATTGACTGATACTCAATAAGTTATGTTTCAATTCTGTTACTAAGCAAACATTTTTAATAATAGGAGAGGGAGAGATACTTATTCACCAATGCCAATGATATTACCTTTAAGATTGTTTCCAAATGAGACATAGCCTTGTTTCTTCATCGATTGAGTTGCAAACAATTTGTCGTCACTTGTCATATGCCTGGAAAAACCACTATCGAGTATCCACTTGCTTTTAGTGGGAGGAGGAAGGTCCACCTACAATACATGTTGAAGATGTAACCTTTGGTACCCATTTTCTTGAGGGTCCTGATGTGTTAGCTTTTGGAACCCATTTTATACATTCATATCTACTAGCTTTCTAATCTTACACTGTGGTGACATATGTCCTTTTAATCTACAATAATGACATATAGCAAAAGTGTTAGTGCTAGGTTTATTTTGAAAAACATGCTTTTGAGTTTTTGAAAAGGTGTGTGTACTCGTGTTGTGTGGAAACGTGTATATATAAGCATGATTTCTAACATTACCAGTCGTATTATTAGTGTGGTGTCTGTGTTTAGTCTTCTGACTAGTGTTTATTTGAGCAGTTGTGTAACGCCATAGTCCCAAAATACATAGGACTAGGAACGAAGCATGCTAGCTGCATATATACGAGACATACTCCAATATATGGAAATCTCGAATATACGCATAAGCTGTATTGTGAATAATAATAACAAACAGTCACAGGTAAAAGCTATATCTCATCCACAGTAAATATAAAGAAAATGGTAAATCACCAATCAAAGTAAATGTCAAAATGTAACTGTTGACCGGGCGGAGACAAATCCACTACCGGTACTAGAATAAACTGAAGGAAAATAGAGTCCAACCTCTAAGATAAATAGAATAAGAAATGATGACTAAATAGGCTCCTCGACCCAATAGGGACAGCTGTGATCAGAAGGTACTACTCGCTCGAGAGTGAAGGATGAGTCTATACTGGAACCATACTCCTGCGGAAAGTCCTGCACACATATACCCAGAGAGATCACCAGGTCCTCAGAGGGACGTAACAAGATACAAAAAGAACATGCCACATAAACTAAATAAATACTGCTCAATAAGAATAAGTAAAATCAGATCATAACATGGTCCAATACACACCTATTGAACTAGCCTACCATCCTCCCAACCATACAAGGACAGGAGATGGTAAACTAATTCACGATGATGTATCTTTCTATGATATGAATCCAATATGGTATCAGGACCCCAACAAGGTTCAATACCTTCTCATCGAAGTAGTAAGTCACACCTACAACCAAACAAGGACAAGATGTGACAAACTAATCCGCGACAAGTTATTGTTCCAAGCCACGGTCAGATACAAGTACCCCAAACCAAAAGTACTCGTACCTAACGGATAAAGGTGCCTATCTATTCTAAGTGAAATATTGTTAAGAACAGTCCTTCCTACGCATGGGCCCTGGCTAAATAGGATCGGCATAGTCCCCCCTTGGGGCACTAGAGGCCTAATCAATAAGAGCATGACGTTCCGCAGAATCGCCAGTGGCCGTCAGTAATCTTGGGTAAGCTGACCCGTGTCTCCGGCGGAGCTCACGGGTTACAAAAGGGAAAGTGCATCGAAGCCTATACGCTAAGGAATTGTCCTCCCCGCCCAATGCCTGCTATGTTGTATCCGCAATACAAAACCTCTATTAACCGATAAGTCAAACTAAGCATGCAACCTCTATTAGCGGTTAATCCTATCGTACGGCTTATACGTACCGGTGGCCAGCCGATTACGCATGTCCGAGTACTATATGTAACTCACAAATTCGTGGTACAAATGTGTCAATGCCTATGGATGCAACACACACAGTGTGGTCCCTTAACTCTAAGTTTATTGTGTAAGAAAATATTACATAGCAGGAAATATAACTGAACAGAAAGTTCTAACAATTTGTGCCATGTATCACAGTTTATTTTGCATAAAGAAAATAATGAATAATGCATAAAATATGAGCTAAAATAAATAAACAGCTGGTGGCAAGGTATCTTGCCTGGAGGTAATGTGCAAAATGGCGACGCCGGATGACTCAAATCGTCAAAATAGGGAAGCAATGAAAGCCAACTTCTACGAACAACCTCGGATGCTGAAATAAACATCACGAACAGATTTGGTATAACAGAAATACCTAGGAAACGCTTGTCCAAAAGCTAAATTCTGGGACAAGGGCAAAATTGTAATTTTGGGTCAAAACGATATCCGTCGTTGGACCCGTTTTGCACCGAAATACGTGCCAAAACCTACGGTCTCTAAAGTCGTCAAACTACATGTCTACGGATCCGGTTTGAGGAGACGAACCCATCCGTATGTCCAAAGTTGGATTCTGGTGGGCCGTGCACAAAATCGCCCGTAAGAGCCGGTCGCGGGCCCGCCAATTTGGCGTTCCAATCAACCTTCTCAGAATCGGACCAAACTTGGCATACAGGACCAGAAAAATAATACGGTCCTGATGGCACAAGTTTCGTCTTGATACGACGAACGTGCACAAGGTTATGGTCAAGTTTGCAAAATGTCGATACGGGGGCGTCTCGACTGATACGCACTGATTTCGTCACGCATGTGCAACGAAATCGAGTTCCGTCAGTTCCCACACGTCGAAAACATCTATACGCGCCTTTCGATGCGTATAGTGCATGACCACGTTGCCCGGTATGTCGGGGCGCACGTCGTATCGGTGATTAATTCAAAATTTTCCTTTTAAAAAAAGAGATTTTCTTCCTATTTTTCAAAGTAATTTAACAACGATTTAATAATTGAAAAAGTAAAACCAGAAGTTGGTTGTTAATCTCCTATAGGTTGTGTATGAATCTATACAGACAGAGTTTGGATATTGTCGAAGGGTTGGATACAAATCGCCTTCCAATATTGGCGTTGGGATGTCCCCTGTTTCGGTTTGCGAATAGTTTTTCTCGGACTTTCAAGTCGATTTATCCGAGAGATCTACTGTGATAGAACAAAGTCTACCTGAAGGGGTTTAGAGAGGGTCGTCTAGGCTCCGTATAGGATTCGATAGAATCACAAACGATTGAGTAACCATGAAGAAATCTGGGAGCAAACATAGGTACCTTAATTGGAAGCTGCTGTCGTTGAACAGAGCTCCTCTGCTTGTCGTTCGGTTTTGGGGCCTTTTCCGGCGATCCGAAGGGTGGCGCCAACGTGCAGGTGGTCGGGAACACTCGTCGGGACGTTGGGATGATCGGATGAAAGTCTTCGCGCGCAAGATTAGTCGAAATTTTGAGAGAAGTCTAGGAGAATCCCCTACTTCCCGATCGGCTGATACTTAAGGCCGAACGATCAAATTTGATCTTTAATCGAATCAAATTTCGGTTTAGATCTCGTTTTTGATTTAATTCAATGGAGAATCAATTTAGGGATATATAGGAATGAGAGGTTTAAAAGATTCACGAGGATTTGTTTAAATCCTTCTTCCCCTACGTGAGAAGCTTCGGCTCAGTTATGATCGGGAAAGAGCTGGGTTTATCAATTTCGTGGGAATTTGGCATATAAGCCCCTGCCATATTTATTATGGCATAATGGGTTATTTAGGGACTCTATGGAAGAAAATAACTATTTGTTTAACAAATAGTTACAAGAGGAATTCTAAATCTATTTTAAGCTATTGAAATATATTTATACATATATTTTATCATATAATTAAAAGCTTACTAGTAACCTAATTTAGCAAACATTTGGCAAAGAATTTAAATTCAATAATATGCTCATATTTTGAGCTTATATATATTCATTTATATTTGAATATACATTTATAATTACTTATTCATATAATACCTTTTTATATTAATTACAAAATTTTTTTTTGCCAATAATTAGTATATAATCCATATCTAAATTAAACTTTTTATTGCCTTACCTCATATAACCAATGCATTACAAATGAAACTTTCGACATCTAATAAAGTATAAAAACAATAATAAAATAATTCTAATATTATCAAATATTTTCAAATCATGTTTTGATAAATATTTGTGTAGAAGCATGGAAAATAATACATGCGGCTAGGAAATCTCATGCGGCTCAGAAAGCCCATGCGGCTCAGAGAGTCATGCGGCATAAGGGACTATGCGGTCCAAGACATCCCATGCGGCTCAGAAGACACGTGGCGTAACAGTGTTCCCCTCCGACCTATGCTGCATTAATTACTTTGACGGCTGGCAACTCTGAAAAAAGTGACAGCCCTGACACAAGAGGGGCAATTATAACTCTGTCATAATGACAGACCCCTAGGGAAGGGAAAGAGATCTCTGACACAATCCTCCGAGATCCATAAAAATGCCACATGGGCGTTCGTATGCGGCTCGAGCAAAGACTTCTCATGCGGTTCAGAATGAAGCCGTCCTATGCGGTTCAGGCCGAAACAGTCTCATACGGCTCAAAACGGAGGCCTTCCCATGCGGCTCAAGCGGACCATTTCCATGCGGCTCTGGCAGATGTATCCCTATGCGGCTCACAATGATCACCTCCATGCGGTCCAAAGGTTCGAGGGAGGGCCACTACCCAGGCAGCCCTGACACGTGGCCCAAAACCATATGCGGTCCAAATCTTATGCGGCTCAATCTTCATGCGGTTCAGATTCCCTCCAGAGGTTCCTAGGACACGTGTTCTAAGTCGATCAATCTCCCAGATTTATTACAATCAGAGATTGGGTCAAATCTCAATAATCTGGGACAAATGGCAGGAGAATAAATCAAATTTATTCGCAGACATCAGAAGATCATTATGAGGAAGATTTATTCCAATCAGTATTAACTGCTGATGAGATTTGGTGTAATCTATACTTAATGGTCCGGATTCGTCACAAATAAAATGAATGGCCTAGATTGACCAATCCACAGGCCGCCGCCATCTCCAAGAAGCAATCATTTGCAACCCTAATGATCACATCCCATTCCTATAAATAGCAGGGTGCCATTCCCCTGCGAAAAAGGAGGAAGGAAAAAGAGAGAGGAGACACAGGCAGAGAGATACAGAGAAGAGTACACATATATAGAGAGAGAGCACCAGAATACTTGGAGAGGAGAAGCAGAGAGAGCAAAGAGAGCATTTCTTCCAACGCCAAGCAATCTTATGGAGCCAAGGCTGCATACCGATCGTCCAAGGAGTAAGACAGAGCTGCCGTCGCTTTTCCGAGCCTCTATCGTCACCCCCCAGAATCTAAAATAAACAATTGTACTTAGATTGCTATAGCTAGGTTTTTTTCCCTAGGCTTTCTTTGTATAAGCGAGTTTGTAACGTGAAGTAAAAGTCCGGTCCTCCGATAATTGTTCTGTTCTTTTATATTTCATGGCAAACACGATGGCGACTCTGCTGGGGACAAACTTCTCCACGGTCGAGGAGTTGGTGACGCAATCGGATGCAGCCAAACTTGACTCCACACAACAGAAGATGGTCGTCCGCTTCGACCAACAAGCGTTCGAAGAAATGCTCTCCGAAGGAAGCGCTGGCCCGGTCCACAAGTGCACCCGCACAACGAAGGCTCGCAAAGAGTGGGGGCCAAAATCATTTGCTCCTCCCCAAGTCCTCGATGCTACCCAAGACAGTGAAGGCGACTCTCGCGTGGCCCCACTTCAAGCCATAGAAAACTCTGCTGTCCCCAAGTCCGGCAGAGGAAAGCACTACGATGCTGGACTTACAG
Source organism: Iris pallida (assembly GCA_029216955.1). Classification (NCBI taxonomy): domain Eukaryota; kingdom Viridiplantae; phylum Streptophyta; class Magnoliopsida; order Asparagales; family Iridaceae; genus Iris; species Iris pallida. The sequence goes on from JANAVB010041820.1 coordinate 17,769,173, forward strand.
GGGCAAAGAGCGACTCTATGGGCTCCAGAAAGAAACCGAACAAGGGGACAATCCGTAAAGTGAAGACTCATGCGGCCAAGCTGGCCAGCCGTATGAATGATGACCATGCGGCTGAAACCGCTATTCAGATGCATAACACTCATGCGGCCAAGATTTCCAGTTGCATGGATGATACTCATGCGGTTGGGATTTCCAGCCGCATGGAGAATACTCATACGGTCAGGGTTTCCAGCCGCATGGAGAAAACCCATGCGGCTATGACTCCCAGCCGCATGAGGACTACTGATTCCAGCCGCATGACGCCTACTCCACGTGGCTCTGTCTTCGACCGCCTCTCCTATGGTCTGGATCTCCTGTGCTCCCAAGAAGACATGTCTGATTCTCTCCAGCACCACTTAGACTCTTCCTACTATGTGCCCTTACGCACTAGAGTGAAGAAGTCTAAGGCTGTAACGCCCCAGTCCTAAAATACATAGGACTAGAACGTAATCATGCCAGCTGTATACATACGAAGTATATGGAACCTCGTATATTTACATAAGCTGTAAAATGCAGTAACCAAGGTACTAAATCTCATCCACAAAGATAAGTAATGATATAAAACAACTTTGAATTTGTCATGTACACAATAGTTGGGCGGAGACAAAGTCCACTACCAACCAAATTAAATATGGAAAATATACAAGGAAAGAATTTAGCAAGCGAGAGCAATGGTGAGTCCAAGAGCAATCACCACGAAGGAAGGAATGGCCTTAGCTAGAGCACCTGTAAGAAATCATGAAACACACACCTGGCGAGATAACCAGGTCCTCAGAGGGACGTAACAAGATACATCAACATGCCATATAATACTGAATATAAAATATGCCACAATCAAAGAAAGTGACAAGACACAATAAGGTAATCTATCCATACTAAAGTGAACATGCAATTTGAGAAACAATCCTTCGACGCATGAGCCCTGACTGTAAATGAGATCGGCATAATCCCCATATAGGGCACCAGGGGCCTACGTCCGTAACGTCCGAAGATCGTCAGAGGGCATCATGTGCAAGGGACTACGTCCATAACGCTCTGGATAATGTCAGAGGGCACCTGGAGCCTGCGTCTCCGACGGAGCGCACAGGTAATAAGGGAAGTGCATAGAAGCCCAAACGTCAGGTAATGTCCTTCCCACCTAATGCATCTATCATGTCGCATCCACGACCATGTAACACTACTAACCGCCAAGTCTTCTAACATACAACTATTGACAGTTAGACCTAACGCACGTCCTGCACGCATCAGTGATCAGCCAACACGCAAGTCCGTAGACTATATGCTACTCATAACTCACACATCTCGTGGCACAACAGTGTCAAAGTTTTATACAATGCACTAAGCTAATGGTAGTCCCTTAACTCTAAGTCCATATGCAATCAAAGGTAAATAACAAGATACAACTAATATTACTGAACATGCAGTAATCAAGAACTAAAAATAAATGAACAATGATATATAATAAAAATGCAGACTGAATATAAGCAGTATAATGGCAAGGTATCTTGCCTGAGGTGTCGCTTGGTGTGGTACAAAAATCCGACAAGTCATATCTATCCAGTAGCGATGTTCGATGAGTAAGGGTACGAATCCACAAGAAATATGAAGCATGATTTAGTCACGATTAATGGTGGTAGTCGAGAAAAATTTGCGTAGAGAGTTATGTACCATATTTTTTAGAAAGTATTTATAATACCAGAAACTACCCTTATTAGTAAAAATAGATTTTCAGACTAATACTCTAGAAAATAAAAACTCGTTTTTAAGCAAATATTATAGTTTTTGTAAAAATAATTTATAGAGAAAACTAGTAGTTAAAAATAATAATTATTTGTAATATATACAAATTTTGTAGAAAGCCAATCTTTCCTTAGTCAAAATTATTTTAATAAATTTTTAGAAACTACTGTCGAATAAAATAGATTAATATAATATAATACTCCAAAAATAAAGTCATAATCCAAACAAAATACTAATAATATAATAATATATTAAATAAACTAATCATAATATTAATACTAATGATAATAATTATTGTAAAACCTAAAATTAATCACTACTTTCCCTTTTTACTAAATATAATGATAATAATATTAATAATAGTATTAACAGTAATCATCTAATAATATAATGATAATAATAATGATAACAATAATAATAATAATAATACTTCGTAAACCCACTACAGCAATTCCTTTTCCCCTCCAAATGTACTCACGAGAGAGAGAGAGAGAGAGAGAGAGTGAGACAGGGCGGGGTTCTTACTAGCGGGGCGCGGCGCTCGACGGCCTCGACGGAGTCCGGGAGGCGAGCGGCGAGGGGGTCCATACCGGGGTCCTGCGCGCGGGGCGGAGCGGCATTGGCGCCGAGGAGGCTGCCCTGGAGGCGGATGGGGGTTCTCCGGCGTATCAGCAACGTGGAGAGGGCTGAGCCTGGGGAAGGGTGAGGCGGCGCACTCCGGGCGGCGTGGATCTGCGGGCGGTGCGGTGCTCTTGCACGGTCAGAGCGGAGAGGAGATCAGCGGAGGCGGCGGCTGGGTTTTCGAGCGGCGGCCTCCAGTGGCGGCGGCGCTATCCAGAGGAGGCCAGGCGGGTCCAGATCGGCGGGCGCGGTGCTCAGTGCCGGCGCACGGAGGAGGTGGGTGCTCCCGACGCGGAGGAGAACTCTGGTGCGGTGCGTGGCTGCTCCTGTGTGCGGCGCTGGCCACGGCGGATGGGCGTCGTAGAGGAAGAGGCGGCCGGGGAGGTTTCGGTGAAGGGCTACGCAACACTTGGTTGCGGCGGAGCACTGGTATCGGGCGCCGGCAGCTTGATCGGTGCGGGAGCGAGCAGACTCGTCCGTACGGGACAAACGGACGGTGGCAGGTGCTGCGTTGGCTACCGCGGCGGCGGCGGCTCAGGTTAGGCTTCCCCCCCATCTTCTATTTCTGGTGGTGGCGGGAGTGAGGGCGATGTCGGGACGGTGGTGGTGTCCGGGGTGACGTTGGCGAGGGTGGCGGGGATGATGGTTGTCGGGATGCTGACGACGGCGAGGGTGGCGGATTGGTGGTCGTCGTGGTGACGGGGATGCGGTAGGATTTGGCGATGGAGATCGGGAGGAGAGCGGGGGTGGTTGCGACGATGGTGATGGTGGTGATTTGATATAGTTAGGATAGGGTGTCGTCGCGTCGGTTTGTCCGATACGACAGGGATAGTGTGGTGGTGACTTGCGTGACACGGGGATGACGGGGGATGGTGTCCGGACTGTCGGACATGAGATGGAAATCTGTATTTGTAATAGAGAAATTTTAGTGGATGGGAGACACAGACACGATGCACATCTATGGATGGAAAAATTGGAGGAGTACCTGCCTATTTATAGGATGTGGGAATTCCCAGTTGGATAAAGATTGGGATGATTTAAATCCCAATTAGATAAATCCCCTATTAATTTAAATCGAATTAAAATACTTAATTTAATTCAAATCCAATCTAGATAAATTCTATACTTAATTTAAAATATTTTAAATAAAGCCAATAAATTTTTTGCAATTTAATTTACCATATTTAATCAAATATTGAATAAAACAAGATTCCAAATACCTTTTTCATAAATATTAAAATATAATATTAATTAATTTCGAAAATCAAGGTAAATGTTTAAATAACTAAAATAATATTTTGCAATAATTTATACTCATTGTGGTAAAATCATGAAACAAAATTTATATCACTTGCACGCAAATATTTACATAAAAGAATTTCTACTTATATTACAGTAAAACATAAGTTTTAGTACGTCTCGATGTGACATCTTTATAACTTTATGTAATTAAAATATTTATCACGTATTATTTTGAAATAAAAATTCTTCTATAAAATCTCCAGTAAAATATTTTTACAAAATATGTACCTCGCACATATTCGCACTCGATGAGCAATTTCGAACCGAAACTCGCACGCGACGTACATTACGAGAATGCGAACTCGTGTGCGACGTATAGATACGAAGTACAAAAATGAAGGAAATAATAAAAAAAATCGTAGTAGAATTTTAGGGGGCTTACATCCTACCCAACTTAAAAGAATTCCGTCCTCGAAATTTAGAAAAAATTAGGGTAGGTAGGGCGAAGGGGATGGAAGGTGTTTATTTGAATAGATATACGAGATTACGAGAATGCAAACGTAATATCCGTCGAGGAGGCGAGTGTCATTTCAATGGCAACGTGTCATTCGATCGACTAGAATAAAATTTCGATGGTTTTAGATTACGATCATGCACATGACAATCGATCAATGACTAAGCTCAATCAACCTTAACATTAACCTAAGAAAGACAACCTCATAGGTAGGTAATAATCTTCTTAATCCTTTGATTTCAATATTCATGTAATTCTATCTTATCATAAATCGTTCTTTCCAAAAAAATTCGTTCCACGTCCTCTTAAACAAAACCAATATGGTTATAATTGTACTCTAATTTCCTCTATTTCGTTATAGAATTTCCGATAATCTCAAATTTTGAATTCCATAATCTCCATTATACTAGCTCACTTATATATATCTTCCCAAGTTAAAATTTCCTCAAAAATTATAATTCCAACACTTTCAACCAATTGGCCCAAGTAAAAGTTAAAATCTCCTTACTACGATTTGTATTTGTTGCTCAATGCATCAATGGGTATCAAAAATCTGTCTTCAATGATAAATCTCAAAAACTATCCGTATACCTTCATAACTCAATCTTCTATCATCAAAATTGAGAATTTCCAAAATACTTATTAGTCTTTCTCCCGAAATTTTGAATTTAACAATCTCATCTTCTTGATGGTAGAAGATGTAACTCATCTTAACTTCTTATTCATAATCATCTTACAACTTAATTCTCCATGCATCAAAATGTAAGGTTTCTTTCTTCAACAATTTGTTATCCTTGAAAATATCGTCATAACATTATATGTCATCGTAGACAAGGTCAACATTTTTCTTTATCAAAAATATTTGCATCCATAAATTTAATATATAAATTTGTTTCTTAACCACCCAAGCCTTTAGAAATTTCTTCACTCGATATTTTGTTACCTCGAAACAAATTTGAAATTCGCGAAGTCTATTTATCCTTTAGTGTTTCATCAAAACATAATATATCATTCAATACTTCATTGATTCGGATTTATTGCACATTTCCATTTATTTCCCACCTATAGCTCATAATCTCGTAATTATCTTAATCAACTACATTATTTATCTATGTTGTGGGGTTCTCCAATCTAACTTCTACTAACCCAAGATTGTCATGATCAAATTCTTCTTCGAGCAAGGAAATCATAACATGAGTCAAATCGCATAAACCATAGAGGAATCAAGGTGAAATACGACACGCAATTTAGTGAGATGGGAAAAGAGTAAGGGTTGCAACAAGCGAAAAGAAAAATGTTATGTGTCTAAGTGAATCGAGAGAAACATGAAAATAATGACAAGGGTTAAGCAGTCAAGATAAAACGCAAAGTTAAGCATTTAATAGATTTAGTAGACCGTAATCGGCCAAAGATTTTGAGTCGAAATCGAGCCCAACTATATAGTCAAAAGTATATCGGTACCATGGTATAGGTTATAGTTGAGTCTTCATGGCCCGAAAGTCGTACCATAAAAACAGAGTACAAGGGGACGTGTTTTAGTGGGACATGATATACCTATACGAAGGTGAGCTCGTCTAGGTCTTGCATGTGTAATTTGTTGGAAGGAAACGTCTAGTGTTGTGCTCCAAATATCAAAGTCAGGATAAAAGACACACAAAGAATTTAAATAGAAAGTGGGAGTTCATAAGGTAATGATTAACGAACAAGATAAATGACCGAGCTAAAGCACGAAATAAAGATAACTTATGAAATCTCGTAGATCAAGTGAAGATAAGTTAGAGACACAGTTTCTAGGGGGAAGAGTCTCATATATAAGGGTATGGTCAAGGAAATGATTCCGATCATTTCAAAATTTCAAACAATTAGATGGTCACGAATAATATCTAGAATTTAGGAAAGGTCGAGTAAGTCAAAGATATGTTCATCGGTTTGGTCGATGACTAACTATACTTGTGTATACGCAATATCATAGTCATAGGTGGCATGGCAATCTAATGTGTAATACTGCTATCTCACTAGGGTGACCTTACTTGTTCTTGATCCTCTACCAATATATGATTTAATCTAAAATTTCAACTTCCATGAAAGTTTCTCAATAAAATTTCCAAGATACTTCGCCAAAATTTCAATTATCTTAGACTGTCAACTTAAATCACAATTTGAATCTCTAATAAATATCGAAACAACTCTTGTGTATTGCAAATCGGATAATAACCCCCTTTTTATTTCCAAAATTTAAATATCCATAATCAAGACTCGAATCTAAATAACTTTATATCTCATGGATCATATGAGCAAATTTTAAATATTTAATTTTTTTTCCTTCAAGTTGATTTCATATCCTCCAAAAATATTTCAAATTTTTTTTTACCATTATCTCTTCCAGCTCAAAATTAAATACTTATAATTCGTAAATCGTAGAATCAATTTAAAACCTCAAGCCTTCTAATAAATCGAAAATCATAAACCCTTATAATTTTTAAACACTTTAATAAATTCGAGATAAACTTTAACATATTCAATCCAAACTTGAACTTAATCGTAAATCATGTGTCATAATTTAAAGACGTTTCTTAATTCGGTTTCATATCCCTACTAAATCATAAACTATTTCGCTATTTCCAAAATTCATAAATCATAAATTTGTTTTCTGTCCTCTTGTGTATACCACCTTGTAATAGCAAAAATAAAATTTAAACGATCTTTTGAAAGCGAAAAAACATGCTACTACCCAACTTGGAATTAACTAATCATATTTCTAGGGAAATGAATGCCTTAATAACTCAAATAAAACCCCAATGCATAGTAATTGTCAATGTACTCCATCTAGCCATGTGTTTGACCTATGGGCATATACTAGTGTAGTTATTTTACTAAACACGAAACTAAGAATTTACGGTAGAAGGAGTCAAGCAAGATGCAAATCAAGGAGGTCGAACGAGAGTTCGGAATTTGAAGTCAAGGAAGGATGTCAAGTAGGTGGATGAGATTCTAAACTCTAATCCTATACTGCAGGCCTGTTCGGTACAGTCATGTAACCGAAACGGCAAACTTGACCTGCATGGGCCACCACAAAAACATGTAACGCCCCAGTCCCAAAATACATAGGACTAGAACGTAATCATGCCAGCTGTATACATACGAAGTATATGGACCCTCGTATATATACATAAGCTGTAAAATGCAGTAACTAAGGTACTAAATCTCATCCACAAAGATAAATAATGATATAAAAATAACTTTGAATTTGTTATGTACACAATAGTTGGGCGGAGACAAAGTCCACTACCAACCAAATTAAATATGGAAAATATACAAGGAAAGAATTTAGCAAGTGAGAGCAATGGCGAGTCCAAGAGCAATCACCACGAAGGAAGGAATGGCCTTAGCTAGAGCACCTGCAAGAAATCACGAAACACACACCTGGCGAGATAACCAGGTCCTCAGAGGGATGTAACAAGATACATCAACATGCCATATAATACTGAATATAAAATATGCCACAATCAAAGAAAGTGACAAGACACAATAAGGTAATCTATCCATACTAAAGTGAACATGCAATTTGAGAAACAATCCTTCGACGCATGAGCCCTGGCTGTAAATGGGATCGGCATAGTCCCTATATAGGACACCAGGGGCCTACGTCCGTAACGTTCGAAGATCGTCAGAGGGCATCATGTGCAAGGGACTACATCCATAATGCTCGGGATAACGTCAGAGGGCACCTGGAGCCTGCGTCTCCGACGGAGCGCACAGGTAATAAGGGAAGTGCATAGAAGCCCATACGTCAGGTAATATCCTCCCCACCTAATGCATCTATCATGTCGCATCCACGACCATGTAACACTACTAACCGCCAAGTCTTCTAACATACAACTATTGACAGTTAGACCTAACGCACGTCCTGCACGCATAAGTGATCAGCTAACACGCAAGTCCGTAGACTATATGCTACTCATAACTCACACATCTCGTGGCACAACAGTGTCAAAGTTTTATGCAATGCACTAAGCTAATGGTAGTCCCTTAACTCTAAGTCCATATGCAATCAAAGGTAAAAAACAAGATACAACTAATATCACTGAGCAGACAGTAATCAAGAACTAAAAATAAATGAACAGTAATATGTAATAAAAATGCAGACTGAATATAAGCAGTATAATGGCAAGGTATCTTGCCTGAGGTGTCGCCTGGTGTGGTGCAAAAATCTGACAAGTCATGTCTGTCCAGTAGCCATGTTCGATGAGTAAGGGTACGAATCCACAAGAAATAGGAAGCATGATTTAGTCACGATTAATGGTGGTAGTCGAGAAAAATTTGCGTAGAGAGTTACGTACCATATTTTTTAGAAAGTATTTATAATACCAGAAACTACCCTTATTAGTAAAAATAGATTTTCAGACTAATACTCTAGAAAATAAAAACTCGTTTTTAAGCAAATATTATAGTTTTTGTAAAAATATTTTATAGAGAAAACTAGTAGTTAAAAGTAATAATTATTTGTAATATATACAGTTTTGTTGAAAGCCAATCTTTCCTTAGTCAAAATTATTTTAATAAATTTTTAGAAACTATTGTCGAATAAAATAGATTAATATAATATAATACTCCAAAAATAAAGTCATAATCCAAACAAAATACTAATAATATAATAATATATTAAATAAACTAATCACAATATTAATACTAATGATAATAATTATTATAAAACCTAAAATTAATCACTACTTTCCCTTTTTACTAAATATAATGATAATAATATTAATAATAGTATTAACAGTAATCATCTAATAATATAATGATAATAATAATAATAACAATAACAATAATAATAATAATAATACTTCGTAAACCCACTACAGCAATTCCTTTTCCCTCTCCAAATGTACTCACGAGAGAGAGAGAGAGAGAGAGTAAGACAGGGCGGGGTTCTTACCAGCGGGGCGCGACGCTCGGCGGCCTCGACGGAGTCCGGGCGGCGAGCGGCGAGGGGGTCCACGCCGGGGTCCTGCGCGCGGGGCGGAGCGGCGTTGGCGCCGAGGCGCGCTGCCCTGGAGGCGGATGGGGGTTCTCCGGCGCGTCGGAGGCATGGAGAGGGCTGCGCCTGGGGAAGGGTGAGGCGGCGCACTCCGGGCGGCGTGGATCTGCGGGCAGCGCGGTGCTCCTGCACGGTCAGATCGGAGAGGAGATCAGCGAAGGCGGCGGCTGAGTTTTCGAGCGGCGGCCCCTAGTGGCGGCGGAGCTTTCGAGAGGAGGCCAGGCGGGTCCAGATCGGCGAGCGCGGTGCTCAGCACCGGCGCACGGAGGAGATGGGCGCACCCGGCGCGGAGGAGAACTCTGGTACGGCGCGTGGCTGCTACTGTGTGCGGCGCTGGCCACGACGGGTGGATGCCGTAGAGGAAGAGGCGGCCGGAGAGGTTTCGGTGATGGGCTACGCAACGCTTGGTTGCGGCGAAGCACTGGGATCGGGCGTCGGCAACTTGATCGGTGCGGGAGCAAGCAGACTCGTTCGTACGGGACAAACGGACGGTGGCAGGTGCTGCGTTGGCTACCGCGGCGGCGGCGGCTCAGGTTAGGCTTCCCCCCTTCTTCTATTTCTGGTGGTGGCGGGAGTGAAGGCGATGTCGGGACGGTGGTGGTGTCCGGGGTGACGTTGGCGAGGGTGACGGGGATGATGGTTGTCGGGATGCTGACGACGGCGAGGGTGGCGGATTGGTGGTCGTCGTGGTGACGGGGATACGGTAGGATTTGGCGATGAAGATCGGGAGGAGAGCGGGGGTGGTTGCGACGATGGTGATGGTGGTGATTTGATGTAGTTAGGTTAGGGTGTCGTCGCGTCGGTTTGTCCGACACGATAGGGATAGTGTGGTGGTGACCTGCATGACACGGGGATGACGGAGGATGGTGTCCGGACTGTTGGACACGAGATAGAAATCTGTATTTATAATGGAGAAATTTTAGTGGATGGGAGACACAGACACGATGCACATCTGTGGATGGAAAAATTGGAGGAGTACCTGCCTATTTATAGGATGTAGGAATTCTCAGTTGGATAAAGATTGGGATGATTTAAATCCCAATTAGATAAATCCTCTATTAATTTAAATCGAATTAAAATACTTAATTTAATTCAAATCCAATCTAGATAAATTCTATACTTAATTTAAAATATTTTAAATAAAGCCAATAAAATTTTTTGTAATTTAATTTACCATATTTAATCAAATATTGAATAAAACAAGATTCCAAATACCTTTTTCATAAATATTAAAATATAATATTAATTAATTTCGAAAATCAAGGTAAATGTTTAAATAACTAAAATATTATTTTGCAATAATTTATACTCATTGTGGTAAAATCATGAAACAAAATTTATATCACTTGCACGCAACTAATATATTTACATAAAAGAATTTCTACTTATATTACAGTAAAACATAAGTTTTAGTACGTCTCGATGTGACGTCTTTATAACTTTATGTAATTAAAATATTTATCATGTATTATTTTGAAATAAAAATTCTTCTATAAAATCCCCAGTAAAATATTTTTACAAAATATGTACCTCGCACATATTCGCACTCGACGAGCAATTTCGAACCGAAACTCACACGCGACGTACATTACGAGAATGCGAACTCGTGTGCGACGTATAGATACGAAGTACAAAAATGAAGGAAATAATAAAAAAATCGTAGTATAATTTTAGGGGGCTTACAAAGGCAGCACGAGCTTGGCAAGCTCGGTCCGTTGACCCGACCTCTGACCATCCGAGCGTCCCGTGTACTATTATGCGGGGCTCTGACGGGAAGTTGTATAAAACCACTCGAGTCCAGCCCCCGGCGGCAAACGGACAGAGAGGTTCCAAAAAGTCTTCCGAAATCCAGGGAACAAATATGGTCGATCCGGACCCATCTGGCTTGCGTGAGGCCATCCTCCACAAACGCAAGGAAAGAAAAGGGTCCTCGGTGTGCAAAGAGTCCTCACATGGACGTTACTGCACCCAGATCATCGTCAACTGCTGTTACAACAACGCGACAGTGATAGAAGACCGGTCATCCGTCTTCCAAAGACTACAACATCCAAGCTTCGGGGATGAGGCACCTCCTGTTGTCTCCTGCAATTCCACTCAGAAAATCCCCGCCGAGGGGAGAGGGAGAAAGACAAGCATCTCCAGCCCAAAGATATCAACCACTACAGCTAAGAAACTGTCGTCTAAACGGTTGTCCACTACTGGAGTTTTCCAAGGCACCCGTTCAAAGACGAAATCTGCTACAATGGGAGATTCATCATCCACATCACTGGGGGTCGCTGGAACTGGGGGTAGCACCCCTCCGAACATCCACGACAATCCGATGTTCTAAGGAGACAAGCCCGAGGAAACAACTCTCCCATCAGATACAGCCGAGGCCGGCATCCCCGAGGACGTCCACGACTCTCAAGATGAAGCAAGCTCCGATGCCGGGGGTACTATTCCCTCCGAGTCCGAACCAGAAGAGAATATTCCCACATATCCTGATGACTTCTCGGTACATGGGTATGACTCGGAGGATACGTCCTCCACCGTCCCTTCCGTTTCTCATCATATAAGGACGGTGTTCATGACAGACAGCGATCAAAGTGGTTCCAGTGATCGCCAGCGCATCGACACTCTGGAGGCCATACTACAGGCCTTGGTCAAGTCTGTAGATGAAATCAAGGCGGCTCTTCCAACTCTGCAAGGAGGAACACCTGGCCAAACAAGCACGGGTCCCACGGTCAATACGGACTCGAACTCAGTGGCACCGAACCCGTGCAACAATCCTCCCAAAATAACGGCTTCCACCGCTGCAGATGATGCCAGGGAAGAAAGAAGAGAGGTCCAGGAGCTTCGAGCCATGTTTCACGCCCGAGAAAACTCTTCAGACCTCAGAATACGGCAACCATACCCGGCTGTATGGAGGGATGTTCCCTTCCCACCAAGATATAAGCCTTTCAATATCAATCCCTATGATGGCAAAACCTCAGCAAGTCGGTACATCACTTACTTCGAGGTCACCATCGATCATCTGCCCCACGACGATGCCATCCTCACACGGTTATTCATCAGGGCATTAGAAGGGGTCGCCTTCGACTGGTATCGCAACTTGCCGGACAACTGCATCCACTCCTTCGCCGGCTTCAAGCACATGTTCTTGGAGAGATTCTACGAAGTAGGGAAGGACATCACCATGTCCACCCTCATGGACATCGTCCAAGGGGAGAAGGAGCTGACAAGGAACTACATTGAGCGGTTCTACCAAACCGCCATGAAGCTGCCCTCCGGAAATCCGAATTCCTTCTTGATTGAAATTTGCCAAAAGAGACTGCTTCCAACGATCAGTCTCCGGATGGGCGAAAGTCAATTCAAGGATCGGAAAACGTTCGTCATCAACGCCACAAGCGCGGAAGAACGATTGAAGAAGGCTCGCCAATTGGGGTTGCACATCTCGGACGGAGAGAACAAGGGCAAACGTCCTAACACCAACAATGACAATGGAGGTAATTCCTCCAACAATCGAGACAGCAGGGGCAGACAGGCTATGGTGGCCGACACGGCACAAAAACATGAGCCAAAGCCAGCAGACAAACAATGGCCGCAGATCACGTACTCCTTCGAAGACGGTCACGTCAAGCCCATCTTGGACATGCTCATACAAGGGGACAGAATTCAGCTTCCTCCACCAAGACGAGAACCGCAACCGACAGAGATGGAGAATCCAAAGTAGTGCCATTATCATCGCTACGTCCACCATGCTACACACGACTGCTACCAGCTGAAACGATACATCCAAAACCTTATCGATTCGAACGCTTTGGCCATCGATTTCGAAGAGGTAACGGTGGCAGCCAATATGGTGTCGGTACAATTCGGCAGCTTCCCTCCAACAGAAACTCAAGACGGGGTGGTCCCCATCCCTCTGGCGATAATGGAGATTGCTAACCTTCCACCTCCCCGAGATCAGGCTGCTGGTCTAGTTCCCCTCACCACATCACGAGGGAAGGTCATGTGGATCCATCCAGATTTGGTATCGGAAGTGACTCGGCCCATATCATCTTCTACTTGTAAGAAAAAGAGTGGAAAAGTCAGATCCTGCCGCACGATCTCGGCAGATATCGAAGAAGCTACAGCCGTCATCACACGGTCTTGAGCGCAATCCCAACCTGTGGTTGACAACCCAGCTGAAAATCAGCAACCCACTACAACTGATGCTCCGGGACCGGCTCAGCCTTCGACGACCGACAAGCCTAGGCCGAGGGAGACTCATTTTGACAAATCCCTCCGAAAAGAGGCATCACAGGGGCTGGAGAAGCCCTATAACTTTGACATATTAGCACAGTTGGCCAACACACCGGCCAAGCTATCATTATACGAGCTCCTGAGACTCTCCAAGGATGTTCGTACAGCTTTGAGAGATGCACTCCAAAATGCCAACGCGTACCTGGCTCAGGTCAACCTCACGGAAGAAAACCCGCCTACAGATCTCCAAGACAGCGCCTGTACGGGAGCAATGCCCAACATTGTCTTCACTCCGCAGGACATGCTCATCAAAACCAACCTACATGATCGCCCGCTATACTACACGGGATACATCGGCGACGTAAAGGTGGATCAGATGCACATAGATCCTGGCTCTTCCATAAGCATCATCCCGAAGGGTCTGCTACATCATCTTCGTATCCCAATGCATCACCTGACACCCACAAGCACCGCCATCAGCGGTTTCTATTCGGGCAGGAGCTACCCAATCGAGAAGATTCGTCTGAAGTGTCAGATTGGCGATCTCCAATCCGAAGTCACCTGCTACGTCATAGATGCAGACACTTCTTATAACATCCTCTTGGGGCGCCCATGGATACACGATTACATGATCGTGCCTTCCATGCTGCACCAGTACTTTAAATATGTCGACAAATACGACTTCGTGAGGACAGAATTTGCTGATATCGATCCCTTCAAAGGGGTCGAATCCTACTACTCAGACTCCTGCCTATACGAAAAGTCAAAGAGGCACCTTGATGAAGGAGATGTACAAGCTCGTACCGAGACAGCTACAGGATTAGAAGAACCTCTGACGATCCACCTCCAAGCTCGCAAACCGGACAGGTCCGCACCCCTTACTGCCACTCAGCGGAGGGACGCGATCAGCCTCTCGGCGCAGGAGGAACAGATGATAATCCGACTGCCAAGGTTCGACCAAGTGCTGAGACCCACAATGGGGCCACTAACAATCAGACTGCCGAGAGTCGGTCAACCCCAAATAGAGAAGCTCAATCCCTCCTATAGGCCACTGACGATACGGCTTCCCAAGAAGGGTCGTCACCCCGATGCAAGATCTGACACTTCTAGCGAACCAGCCACTCCTCGCTCTACATCAAATGCCAAACTGGGGGTCGCTAGTCTGCCAACAACTCCGTGCTCTGCTCCATCAGCTGAACCTCTGACGATCAAGCTACCTAGGTCGTCCCCTCAGTCTTCACTTAAACAGGGGGTAGCGGAAGAGGAATCGGAAGCTAGCCAAGTATGTGGCTGCCCACACTGATGTTCCCTCCGCTGATGATATAATCCCCCTAGAAAAGATACCTTACTTCATCAATAAAGGGTTATCTTTGAACTACACCGAGCTCAATAAGCTATGTACAATGTATGCTATGGAACACGGTATAGGCACTCACCTACACACACAGGTGACAAATATGTACACCGCAATCCAGCTTACTCCAGTAGAAGACGCTTACCGAATAATCGAGGGAGGGGACCATCCAATCATCTTCGGCCGGAAGAACGACCCGCATCCCTTCACCATAGAGGAAGCCGACCTCGGGTCAGATGCCGGAAGACTGCCTCTGTATCTTTATAGCCCCCAATCCAAATATCTCATACAGAAACAGGGGTATGATCTGGAGATGACGCCAGGTTTGATCTACGGCACTGGGTAACGATTACCTTTAAAGTCGCCAATCCCGACGGGCAAACCATGGGACTACTATAGCAAAACTCGATGCGGGTTAGGGTATGTAACGCCTACTACGACCCCTGAGAGTTCAGATGAAGAATGCGACTGGCAGTCACATTCAACCGGGTCACCAACTTCTGACTCGGATACCAGCATCGGAGACGTGTTCAGACAAGTCTTGTCAGTCAACATGGCATTCGTCAACGCTTACGAAGAAGACGAAGACATCCCCGAGATCCTCGAGCTAGAGCCTTGGGCCCAACAATTGGATGCACAATGGGAAAAATGGTTCGAACTGAGAGAACCTCCTACTGAAGATGAAGTCATACAGGTTGACCTCGGCAGCGAATCTTCTCCAAAACCAATTTTCGTCAGTAAAAGCCTAGCAGACGAAGAGCGGGAATCGCTGCTAGAACTTGTCAGAGAATACATTGATGTGTTCGCCTGGAGCTATGAAGATATGCCAGGGTTAAATCCTGACATTGCCCTTCACAAACTCAATATTCGGCCGGATGCAAAGCCAGTCAAGCAACAACCGTAATGCTTCCGCCCAGGCATCATGGACGCGATCGAAGCCGAAGTCAACAAACTGATAGCCAGCGACTTTATTCGTGAGGAGCAACATCCCGATTGGGTCGCCAATATAGTGCCCGTCCTCAAGAAGAATAGAAAGATTCGAATCTGCATCGACTTCCGTAATCTGAACGAGACATGCCCCAAAGATGAATTCCTCCTTCCTATCACAGACATCATGATCGACAATACATGCGGCTTCGAACGTATGTCGTTCATGGATGGCTTCTCGGGGTACAACCAAATCAAAATATCTCCTGACGACGAAAAGCATACATCATTCCGAACACCAATTGGCACATACTGCTACACAGTCATGCCTTTCGGTTTGAAGAATACTAGTACCACATATCAAAGAGCCATGAGCGTCATCTTCAGAGACCACTTACGTAAGACAGTGGAGTGCTATGTTGACGATATAGCCGTTAAGAGTCGCTGTAAGGGAGACAATCTGCAGGATCTAAGGACGATATTCGACCTAATACGAGCGCACAATTTGAAAATGAACCCTACGAAGTCCTTTCTGGGCGTATCCAGCGGGAAGTTCTTGGGCTTTATCATCACTGCACAGGGTATCCATGTAGACCCTGAGAAGACGAAAGCAATCATGGAGATGGGTCCCCCGAGAAATCGCCGTGAACTCAGAGGCCTTCAAGGGAGGCTAGCTTACATCAGGAGGTTCATTTCCAACCTCTCCGGGCGATATCGACCATTCACCCATCTCATGAAGAAAGGCGTCTTATTCGTATGGGATGAAGAATGCCAGTGCGCCTTCGACAGCATCAAAGAATATTTGTCGAACCCTCCAGTCCTGGTGGCCCCGGTTTCTGGAAAACCATTCATGCTCTATGTACGAGCAATGAAACATTCCTTCGGGGCTCTGCTGGCACAAAATAATGACGCAGGCCATGAGCAAGCCATATATTACCTCAGCCGAATGATGATTGGGCCAGAGCACCGATACACCGCTGTGAAGAAGGAATGCCTTGCCCTAGTGTTCGCCATTCAGAAAATGCGATACTATGTCACCGGACAAACGATACATGTGATCTCACGAGTCAACCCTCTCAGGGTCTTCATGACTAAACCAGGGGCACTCAGCTCTCGCCACGCTACATGGACAATATTGCTATCCCCTTATCATATGATCTTCGTCCCACAAAAGGCAGTCAAAGGTCAAGCCCTGGCAGACTTCTTAGCAGCCCACCTAGGCTCGGAGTCCTCCAGAATATATGAAGAGATCCCAGATGAGGTCGCCGACTCGCATGCAACCTCTCACGATGATATATGGCGAATGTTCTTCGACGGTGCTTCGAGGACCGGACCTAAAGGCAATATCGTCGTCGGAGTCGGGATAGTGCAGGTCTCCCCTTCCGGATTGGTGATTAACCGTACTTTTCCTTCAAAGAACCCTACTCTAACAATGTGGCTAAGTACAACGCTCTGGTCATTGGCCTCCAACTTGCAAGAGAGCTGGGGGTAGAATACCTTGAAGCATACGGCGATTCCCAACTAATCGTCAATCAGATTCGGGGCTCATACGAGGTCTGCCACGAAGACATGATCCCTTATCACCAAATAGCGATTGACATCATCTCGTCGTTCGAGGGGTTCTTCATCGAACATGTCCCTAGACTCTGAAATATCGAAGCTGATGCCCTAGCTGGTCTTGCCGCTTCCCTAGCAGTTCCGAACTATGATCGCCAATCAGTGGATGTGATAGGCCACGAACTGGTCTGTCCCAAGAACAATGTGCAATTCGTGGCAAGTTATTCCTCCCAGACGATCGATGATGCCCCAGACTGGAGACAACCATTCATCGACTTCGTCGTCTACGACATCCTGCCCGAGAACCCAAAGGAAGCCACTTCTATCAGACGGCACTCTCTCAGATTTTTCTATGATACAGAGACGAAAATGCTGTATCGCCGCTCCTATAATGGATTACTGCTTCGGTGTCTGTCAAACGCAGAAGCCAAAGAAGCTGTACGAGAAGCTCATGACGGTGTCTGTGAGGCCCATCAGTCTGGCCCTAAATTGTAAGACCGCCTCCGTCGAATGGGCTACTACTGGCCCACAATGGTGGCAGATGTAATAGACTATACAAGAAAATACAAAGCCTGCCAAGTCCACGCGGACTTCATTTACCAACCATCCGAATTTCTACATCCGACAGTGGCGTCCTGGCCATTCGAAGCATGGAGAATAGATATCATTGGTCCAATCACCCCACCTTCCTCCCGAGGACATCGCTTCATACTTGCGATCACTGATTACTTCTCCAAATGGGCGGAAGCTGTCCCACTCGCAGAAGTCAAGACTTCAAACGTGATCAGTTTCATTAAGCATCACGTTATCTACTGCTTTGGACTGTCCCGAAGGATCATCCATGATAATGGTCCGCAGTTTGCAAGCCACGCTTTCTATCGATTTTGCGATAAGCACCGTATTCAGAATATTGCTTCGACACCGTACAACCCGGCAGCGAACGGGTTGGCAGAGGCATTCAACAAAACAATCATCAAACTCCTTAAGAAGTTTGTCTCCTCCAATAAACGCGACTGAAACGAGAAGCTCGACGAGTATTTATGGGCGTACCATACTACAGTCCGAACAGCTACCGGGAACACACCATTCTCTCTAATATACGGGAGTGAGGCAGTTCTCCCATTAGAGACTCAAATACCCTCAATCTGCATCGCCCTCACTTATTAATTGACGATGGATGACAACTACCAACGTCGACTACAAGAGTTGGGGGCCTTAGATGAAAAGCGCCTCCTAGCTCAGCAAAGGATCGAGCAATACCAAGCACGCATCTCAGGAGCCTTCAACAAGAAGGTCAAAATCAGAACATTCCAAATAGGCGATCTTGTTCTGGCAGTCCAGAGGCCAATGGTCATGACTGACAAGACCGCCGGCAAGTTCCAGCCAAAATGGGAAGGTCCATTTGTCATCGAGGTCGTGTTCTCCAACGGTGCTTACCGCCTCGCTAAGCAAAACGGAGACTTGCTCATGTTGCCCGTCAACGGCAAGTTCCTGAAGAAATATTATGTCTAAGCAATATTCTCCAGATTATTGAGTCACGTACCCGCTGGTACCACTGAACTCACCCTCATAGTTTCCAGATTATTGAGTCACGTACCCGCTGGTACCACTGAACTCACCTTCATAGTTTTCCAGATTATTGAGTCACGTACCCACTGGTACCACTGAACTCACACTCATAGTTTTCCAGATTTTTGAGTCATGTACCCGCTGGTACCACTGAACTCACCCTCATAGTTTTTCAGATTTTTGAGTCATGTACCCGCTGGTACCGCTGAACTCACGCTCACCATTCTTCAGATTCTCGAGTCATGTACCCGCTGGTACCCCTGAACTCACATCTCGGTCACTCTTTCAGGTAGCAAGTCATGTATGATCATACCTCTGAACTTTCTTCTTGAAGGAGATCCTCCCTCAAGATCTAATACCCGCACTCCCAGTACACAAAAAGGGTAGTCGATCCACAAATTTCTAAAACGGCCATATCCTCATTACCTCTGAGTCGTTCCACTTCCGCCAAAAACAAATCACCCCTTACATAGAACTTCCATGTCCTCATTACCTCTGAGTCGTTCTATGTGCCCTCCTTCATTGAGCCCACTCCTGTCATGTCCTCATTACCTCTGAATGGGAAAGCTCCGTCGAAGAAACCTTCATACTTGCCATGTCCTCATTACCTCTGAATAAGTATGATGATCCCCTTTCGACCTATTATCTGTACCCACAACAGGAGTACGCCAAGGGTAATAGGTCCACAAATGTCCTCTGTTGACCACAAATGTCCTCTGTTGACCACAAATGTCCTCTGTTGACCACAAATGTCCTCTGTCGACCACGAATGTCCTCTGTTAACCACCAATATCCTCCGTCGAGTTCACTCCTGCCATGTCCTCATTACCTCTGAGCAAGTATGTCAGGTATCCCCTTCATCTTATTATCCGTATCCTAAACCAGGGTACACTAAGGATAATAGGCCCACAAATATCCTCAGCTAAGTTTCTTAGCACAAACCGACCATATCATCATGCCCCAGGAGCCCAGCTGCTCTACGGCATTCCTTTTCCCAATACCAAGAGCACCCATGACCACTTTGCCATGGCTGCTTCAGGTATCCTGACCAAAACTTGTTATCTGTACCTAAAACCAAGGTATACCATGGGTAACAGGTCCACAAATATATATCCTATACGGGAGAGAGCATCACCGCAATATAGCGGGTACAACAAACAAACACAAATAAAGGGTAGAAGGGAAAGTACCCTTTATTTGAAGGAAGAAAAAAGTATTACATATTTCGGGATCACGTCCCTTTCAGAAATAAAGAAAACAAAAACAAAACAAGAAGAAAAGGCCGACTACAGATCATCATTACACAATTCCAGGAGCCGGTTTCTCACTGAGGTGGTCCCCCGCTTAATCCGTCGTCGAGCCCGATGCTCGGCCTCCTGGAATAACCGTTCCCCATTATCTAAGCCCAAGAGCGCCTGACAGTCGTCTTCCAATTTCTTTAGGGCAGTCTCCAGGTCAGTCGAAGCCTGATTAACCCCGTCAGCCTCCTGAACAATTAGCCCCCTGCTATTTCGGGCAGCCTCAAGTTCAGACTCCAAGAAAGTCAACTTCTTCTGAAGCGCAAGGATCTGCTCCCGCATCTCAGTAATCTCATGAGAGACAGATTCCTCCCGAGCCGTGACGTTTTTATTCGCATAACCCAGTTGATCATACCGATCAGATAAAACGCTGAGATCCTTCAGTATGGCTGATCTGGTCTTATCTCGAGCAGCCCTGGTCCTCTCTATAACAGTAATAAGGGAACCCCGCTCCTCGTTTATAACAACAGACAGATCAGCCTGCCGCAATACTCGAAGCTCGGCCACCAGCTGATCAGCCTATAACAATTTTGCCTCCAGAAGCGAAGCCATCCCCGCATCACCAGGAAGATTCCTAAGGATATTAATTTGACCCTGGGCGCAATGTCGGGCCAAGGTGAAGGAGGTCCCTCTTTCCACAGCAGCCTCGATTCCCCTCTTCAAATGACGATGAAAACTGGCAACCACGTCCTGTAACGCGTCGTCCAGAACTTCAGCAGAGGATGGCGTCAGAGGAAGCAGGGACGGCAACGTCGGAGAAGTAACGCTAGAGCTTGCCACTAGGGGAACAGAGTCTGAGTAGAACGATGCATGGATGGCGACTAACTCATCTTCTGCCGCCCGGAGAGCTCGGACACTCGGTAGAGCAGAAAGGTCTATCCTCGGGGCCACTGAAGCAGAGGATGACGCAAGGACCATCGTTCCCTGTCCCGACTCCCCGATACCTGGCCTGTTAAACTCGAGCCCCCAGAAAGCCCGTCAAGACGAACAGGAAGGTGAGGGGGTGCACCCCTCTCCACAAATGCCCCTTCGACTGGGTTTGTCTCGACAACATCCATCCTCGGCATTGGAGAGGCAAGACCTGTATGTCCAGAATGACAATCAATCGACGTGACCCGAAGGACGTGATGATAGAGCAGATAGGCTTCCTCACAGGTTAAGATTCGGCTAATCTTACCAGGGGAGGGGCATGAAGGCTGCAGCTCATCCACAACTGGCATGGTCCCCTCACCCACGATCCTCGAGTGAAACTCAGTCACGTCCTCTGTCCCCGCCACCTCGAAGGGGGATACAGATTGATCTGCATCATCTTGAAAAGGAACAGGCTCACGGGAGTCCCCGTCATCCTGGGTCACCACCTCGGCATCTTGAAACTCTTCTTCTCCTGACACCTAAAAGAGGGAACGAAGACGATTAGAATTGAAGCTAGAAAGAAAGAAGGAAGAAGGAATCGAGAGCGGTTTTGTTACCTCTGACGCAGGGTTGACTTCTTCTCCACTTTCTTTTATGGCTAGCGGGCGGTGCCTAGTCGCAACCAGCTTTCGGGATCGAAAAACACCGCCAACAGGAGAAACTTGCCTGCTACGTTTCGGAGTAGGACCAGGCGCAACGAGTGACTGATCCCCCAACATCTCATCTGACAAAATAGGCGGCTGATCCACCTCTGCGTCTGCCACTGGAAGGATAGAGTCATCTCTATCATGTTCGTTGCCTTCATCACCCTCAGCAGCGGAATCCAAATCTGGCGCTTCGACTCTAGTCTTTCTTTTCTTGGCCCCTTGAGAGCCTTCCTCCAGACCGGTACCAACAATAAAACTGCTACCTGGGTTAAAACCGACCGGGGGTTTGTTCGCCATGACATGATACAAAGCTGCCATATACAAGATCTCCACTGACTCCTTAATGGCAGGGACCGAGAAAATGGTACGAGTATGGAATGAATCATAATATTGCCAAGCCCTGATACCATCAAGAAGGCTACCTTCATAACCCAGACAAGAGCTGGGGCTGTCTAGACAAAGTTGGCTGTATCCAAACTACCGGGCAAACCTGCTAGGCAGATAAGGCTCCAGAAAGACAGTATTGCGGTTACGATACACCAGATGTGCCGGGAGATGTTACGCAGCCATTGGAGCATCTAGCCATCCATAAGCTGAGGGGGCACAATACCGTCAAGATGTATAGCCTCTATGTCCCTGGCGGTAAAGTGATGGACAGATACAAAAATATGATACTTATCTGCCCTAGCCAATGCCATCCGGCAAGCCCGTATGGTCTCACATTCCCAAGGCTCGTCACGATAGCAGAAGATAAATGCGTCATCATCAGTCACACCATCTTCAGAGCCCGGTCTCATCAAAGACGGATAATGTATCAGCAGCCACCCCATCAAATAGTGATAGGACAACTCAGTTTGTTCAAAATCTTTGGTCACGTCACGAGCAATGACTTTGGATGTGAAGGTACGAAGGCCACGGTGTATGCTGCACACCATGGTCGGGAGGAGAGCTAGCCTGATTCGCAAAACTAACTTCACAGCCGGAAGGATGAAGTTACGACTAATTCTCTCAATAGAACCGGCTCCTCCCGAGACTACACAATTTTGTAGCCAGATCATCAAAAATCCTGCCAGAAGTGCCTTCTCGGACAGCTCTTGGGTATCCTGGTAAAAGTAACCAAAAGGGTCAGTCTTACTCCCGAATCTGTCACTGGTAGTGGCCACTCTCTTAGTCGACGACACCAAGTCCTTAACCGCTTCCCGAGATCGAGGGCGACGAGAGGTAACTTGACCTGAGGCATCTGTCGGGAAGAGATAGTACACCCAGTCCTTGGTGTGGGGAGCATTCCCTTTCGAGTTACTATCCTTTCGGGTTATCTGATGACATGTGCTATAATGGCACAGTATCTCTTGGTAATGAGCCACGAAGCCAGGATACCGTCGTTCCAAATCTTCGAGTTCCTCATTAGTGGGAGTATACGCTTCAAAAGCTTCGTCCCCCCAAGGAAGCTTGGAGACCGTGTGTATTTCATGGAGCGCGAGTCCCATTTCCCCTACAGGTGTGTAAAAGGTTCCCGTACGGCAATTATACATCTCCAGCAGATACATGAACAACTTCCTATTTATGGACAAGCCATGACTGGTGTCTCGGATAGCGTGGTAAAGGCCAATCTCACACAAAAAGGCCTCATACTTCTGCAAGATCCACGTAGACAAATTGGTCCACGAGGGAATAGAGTGTACCCAACCAGGGAATATCAACCGGCCAACGGGATAGGAGCCCTTCCGAGCAAGTTAATTTATAAAATTATCGGCGGTAGAAAATGTGAAGTTAGGGCCCACCACATTCAAGAAAGAACCTGGGACCAATCCTGTCACAGAACAGCTAGTATGCACCTTGCCGGCAGTCACGGACTTCAGATTGTTATTATAATGGATGTTCCCCATGAACATCCCACTTCTGGTAGGGGTTAAAGTCTCCTCCATCTTCCGGTCCAATGGGAGCATATTGAACCAAGATAATGGGATGTGTCGCTCCATCTGGGGGATGCGGATCGCCATCCCGTTAGAGACAAAACTCCAATTCTCTGACACCTCCAGAACATGATTGTTCTCCACGGTCAAGGCATCTCCAAAGAAGAAAGCAGGCTTCAAATATTTTCCTTCGAATTTCCCGGAGTTCATCATAGCTTTAAGGAAATGGAAAGACTGGTGCTTGATGGCATTCATTCTAGCCAGAGGCTCATCGCTCAGAAACTGGTCCGTCATATGCTAAACAATATGGTCATACCTATAGCCGAGAGCAGCTTAGGCGCTATCTACCAAGAGTTCTCCAGCAGCGTTAACCGGCAGATTTACTGAAGAAAAGACAGAGAAAGATAAGTTAAACGGATGGATAAAGAGAGCTGATTGGGTGCTTCCAAGCATCATGCGGCTCAGGAAAACATCCATGCGGCTCCATGAAGCCTTATGTGGCTCCGAAGCCTTATGCGGCTCCAAAAGCCTCATGCGGTTCAAGCTCAGAAGAACACTTATGCGGCTCCGTACAATAAAAGTCTATGCGGTTTAGCGTCGCTTATGCGGTTTCGCCGACGAAGCGCATATGCAGACACGGTGGTTTTCTTATGCGGCTCGCAACTCAACCGTAGGGCGAATATGCGACTTACAAAGACTCGTGCATAAAGTATGCGACGTAGCCATGGCAGTTAGGGTTCTTTAACTCATAAATTGTCCTTACCAGTAAGGGGGGGTGAACATTAGGATGAACATCAGGTGCGACGACCGGCGGAGGAGCAGCCGCAGTCGAGGCGGAAGTAGAGGCTGCCTTCTTGCCCTTTGCTGCCACGGTCTTCTTGGGAGCCATTAGTTATCGAAGAGGAGAAGGATATATATATATATTTTATATATATATTATATATATATATATATATATATATATATATATATATATATATATATATATTTTATATATATATATATATATATATATATATATATATATATATATATATATATATATATAGTATTCATATTTGTATAATATATATCTATCTTGTTTCAGATTTGGCCCCCCTGACAACCCTCACTCGGCACACACACAACCTCTTCTTCACAAGCATAGGTATATATATATATATATATATATATATATATATATATATATATATATATATATATATATTTATATATTTTTTTTTATATATATATATATATATATATATATATATATATATATATATATATATATATATATATATATATATATATATATAGTGTATTCATATTTGTATAATATATATCTATCTTGTTTCAGATTTGACCCCCTTGACATCCCTCACTCGACACACACACAACCTCTTCTTCACAAGCATAGGTATATGTATATATTTTTTAGGTATATATATATATATATATATATATATATATATATATATATATATATATATATATATATATATATATATTAATATATATATATATATATATATATATATATATATATATATTAAAAAATATATATATTTTATATATATATATATATATATATATATATATATATATATATATTTATATATATAAGTGTTTGCTTTGAGTGTAACCTAGGGAGTATTGGGACAATTTAGGATTGGCCCAATGAGCCTAGATTAGTCGAGTTGCCTGGTAAGTTGACCAAGTTGACAAAATTCAACTTTGGGTCAAACTTGATCCAAATTGACTCAAACGAGCTTAGAATGACTCGATAACTTGTGTTTGACCTGAAAATTAGTAAACAGACTAGTTGACCAGGTTTGACCAGAGTTGACCAAGGGTTGAACTTGATATATATATATATATATATATATATATATATATATATATATATATATATATATATATATATATATATATATATATATATATATATATATATATATATATAAGTGTTTGCTTTGTGTGTAACCTAGGGAGTATTGGGACAATTTAGGACTGGCCCAATGAGCCTAGATTAGTCGAGTTGCCAGGCAAGTTGACCAAGTTGACAAAATTCAACTTTGGGTCAAACTTGATCCAAATCGACTCAAACGAGCTTAGAATGACTCGATAACTTGTCTTTGACCTAAAAATTAGTAAACGGACTAGTTGACCAGGTTTGACCAGAGTTGACCAAGTTTGACCAGAGTTGACCAAGGGTTGACTTTGACCTAGAACGACCTAGAATCATATAGAACTGCATTGTAGACCTTTCTTATGATATTTTAGACCATGTTGTGACTTATGATTATTTTAAATAGGATTACATCACTCCAGTTCAGTTACACTTTCTCATTAGTAGCTTGGATTACCAGGCGAGTACATTCTTTGACCGTTTCATACTTGTTTGGACATATTCACTTGTTATAGCCTAGTTTACTTGATGTTGTCACGATATTATCACGGATTAGTACTATATGGATCTCTTCATGTGATGTTATCCCCTCGGATACATCGAGTATATTGTGCTCATGTACTTTATCATGTGCATCATCTACTCCTTGTATTCGTATTTATTCATGAATACTCATGTGATATTTATGTACACTCATGATCATGTGAGCCTTCACATATAAACCAGTGGTACTCATGTGGACTAGCTATCCATGTGCGTCACTACTATTTCATGTGCAATAATATAACTTGGACAGATCCTTGTGTATTGATTGGGGGCAGGGGGAGTATTTGTTTGGTTATGTGACCTACACCCATCTCATGTGCAACTCCAACCTAGATTTAAGTCATGTACAACCTAAGCCTATTTACATAACCAAACATGTGCTCTAAATCACGTAGTTAGTTCAGTTTTCTTATCTATATCATGTATTTCTATTTCTACTATATCATGTTATTCTTTTTACAGTCTCTCTACTATTTCTTTACAGCATTTCATGTATATTATTCTATAGCTTGTTCATATTTTCCTTTCATATTATGAACTGTGTGAGAGATATGTATTCGTTCCTGTCCTGACTGGACTTATTAAAAATATTACAGATGATGATAATTGCTGCGATACTTACTATGGAGCAGGCCTAGTTGACACAGGTGACCTCGACCCTCAGGAGGATCCAGCAGTCGCTAAAAACTTGCCATTGGCTTAGGCTAGACTTATCTTATTATCTAGCTTTATGAGACATTTGAGATTGTATTGAGATATTGTTTATGGTGTGGTTTACACCGAGACTTATTATTCATATTTGTGACTCTCTGTTGAGATCATCTTTTCTTCTATTCCATCTTAGATATTGTGATTGAGTTGTACCCTATATATTGTTCTTCTTTCGGAGCATATTCTATATTATGTTAGATGTTGTGACCTAGGACAATATTCTACCATCGATACTGCGACGTAGGCTAGACGTACCCACCTTTCGTGCCCTTATACTGGGTACGGATCATGACAGTACGGAGAGCGCCTCGTGCGGCCAGCCGCTGGCCGGGTGGATTCGGGACTTAGTAGAAGGTCAATTGAAGATCTTATGCGATTATCCAGAGTACAAGGCTCAAGTCGTAATCGTGAGAGGTCTGTTGGCTAATTTGCATGCCATTACTTTGGAACTTCAGGGCCTTGACGACAATCTGTCGACCTTAGCCACAGCAGAACTAGAGAAGGTAGTCTCTGAAGAATCCTGCCAAGAGCAGATGCGCAAGTAAAGAAGCCCTTTCTCTCTTCAAACTCCTCCTATTTATAGGAGGACGGGAGAAAGAGGACACGTGGGCCAATAACCGCCTCAAAAAAAGCGAAACCGACTCCTCGGGTTTCGTCTCCAAGATTCACCCAGGTCGTAAAATTCGAAAGATTTAATGAGCTGACCCTTGGGATTCCCCCCTACAAAATGGCGCTGAAACGAATTTGAGGCAATTAAAGATCCGCACACGTGGCGAGAAGCTATGCGGCTGAACAGTCCCCTGCGGCTGAACCACCTACGCGGCTGAACAAATCTATGTGGCCAAGATATCTATGCGATCAGGGTTTCATATGCGGCCAAAAAGAATATACAGCCATGCTTCTTATTCAAAGTATTTTAATTTTGCAAATTGAAAACTTTGAAGGGGGCTTGTAGAAGCATGGAAAATAATCCATGCGGCTAGGAAATCTCATGCGGCTCAGAAAGCCCATGCGGCTCAGAAAGCCCATGCGGCTCAGAGAGTCATGCGGCATAAGGGACTATGCGGCCCAAGATATCCCATGCGTCTCAGAAGACACGTGGCGTAACAGTGTTCCCCTCGACATATGCTGCATTAATTACTTTGACGGCTGACAACTCTGAAAAAAGTGACAGCCCTGACACAAGAGAGGCAATTATGACTCTGTCATAATGACAGACCCCTAGGGAAGAGAAAGAGATCTCTGACACAATCCCCCGAGATCCATAAAAATGCCACGTGGCCTTGCCACGTGGGCGTTCGTATGCGGCTCGAGCAAAGACTTCTCATGCGGTTCAGAATGAAGCCGTCCTATGCGGTTCAGGTCAAAACAGTCTCATGCGGCTCAAAACGGAGGCCTTTCCATGCGGCTCAAGCGGACCATTTCCATACGGCTCAGGCGGATGTATCCCTATACGGCTCGCAATGATCACCTCCATGTGGTCCAAAGGTTCGAGGGAGGGCCACAACCCAGGCATCCCTGACACGTGGCCCAAAACCATATGCGGCCCAAATCTTTCCGGCTCAATCTTTATGCGGTTCAGATTCCCTCCAGTGGTTCCTAGGACACGTGTTCTAAGCCGATCAATCTCCCAGATTTATTGCAATCAGAGATTGGGTCAAATCTCAATAATCTGGGACACGTGGCAGGAGAATAAATTAAATTCATTCGCAGACATCAGAAGATCATTATGAGGAAGATTTATTCCAATCAGTATTAACTGCTGATGAGATTTGGTATAATCTATACTTAATGGTCCGGATTCGTCACAAACAAAACGAATGGCCTAGATTGACCAATCCACAGGCCGCCGCCATCTCCAAGAAGCAATCATTTGCAACCCTAATGATTATATCCCATTCCTATAAATAGCAGGGTGTCATTCCCCTACGAAAAAAGGAGGAAGGAAAAAGAGAGAGGAGACACAGGCAGAGAGATACAGAGAAGAGTACACATATAGAGAGAGAGAGAGAGAGCACCAGAATACTTGGAGAGGAGAAGCAGAGAGAGCAAAGAGAGCATTTCTTCCAACGCCAAGCAATCTTCTGGAGCCAAGGCTGCATACCGATCGTCCAAGGAGTAAGGCAGAGCTGCCATCGCTTTTCCGAGCCTCTATCGTCACCCCCCAGAATCTAAAATAAACAATTGTACTTAGATTGCTGTACCTAGGTTTTCGTCCCTAGGCTTTCTTTGTACAAGTGAGTTTGTAACGTGAAGTAAAAGTCCGGTCCTCCGATAATTGTACTGTTCTTTTATATTTCATGGCAAACAATTTGTACCAAGTCAGGAACTATTCTCCAAAGTAACAAAAATCTATTAGCAAAATTTCTAGTTACGTATATTTATTTAAAAGAAAAAAAATTTCAGAAAATATAAAACAAGCCTAAATTTTTTTAAAATATCAGTAAGGAAAAAAAATCCCAAAAATATAGGGATTTTACATCCTACCCAACTTATAAAAATTTCGTCCTCGAAATTAAAATAACCTTATATAAAAAAAACATGACAATAAATCTTAATAAAAATATAGTGGACTGAGTACGAAGGGAGAGCAGGTAGTCAATCTGTAACTCAATTTTTGTAAAGATGGAGGAGGTATTTATACAAGGATCTTAAACTGGTACCATATTCTACATGACAAGGTGTTCTTGGTCTCGCATGAATCATGGATATTCAGTTCACCTGATGGAATGGCTCGATGTAACATGGTTAAACATCAATAGGATAAAAATGGATGTCTATGGTTCTTTCTAAGAAATTTGGTTATACATGTGGTGTAATTGAAATAAAGCACATAATGGTGTGTTTTGGTGGAACAGGTATGTCATGCGTGTAGGGAGGCTCGTCTAGTTTGTGTAAGTGAAGGTTGTTGGAAGAAAATGGCTGATGATGTGCTTCAACCATCAAGGTCACGGTAAGGTATCGAGAGGATTTGCGTAGAGATTGGGTGATTTCCTCCCATCTAAAGCATATGAGTATTGTGACGAAAGCACAGATTTTTAAGGCACGCCATTCAAGATTTCTAACGAAGAAGCCAAGAGTTCTATTTATAAGCTTGCTATAATCATGATATTTCTAATGGTACCAAATATAGTGCTCCTGCATGTTACCTAAGTTACTGAATGTTTTGCTCAATGCTAAGCCATGACTAAATAAAGATTAAGGTATAAGTAGAATAATACCTGCTAGATCTCTAATCTCAGGATGGGGGTTTATCACAGCCATGGTAAACGCTTGTCCTTGCCTCGACGGCTCGGGACAATCTATAACCTTTTGTTGTCCCGATCTGCACCTCAAGCATAAGCCGAGACGAATCCGACATCCATCTCGAATGTGGCCCTTCTTTCCGAAGTAGTTGCAGGTGGGCTTCTGGTAGTGTGTGGGCCTCTGCTGGTACTGTTCTATAGGCCTCCTGGTTGGACCACCTTGAGTCGCCCTAACTGGTACAGCTACCGGTGTGGGGCATCTCTGTGCCCGCTGTTCCTTACGAAGGAGCTCCTGGGTACGTGCTTCCTCCAAGAGGGCTGCATGAGAGACTCGAGATTGTGTAGTGGTGAAAGTCTTGAGTTCTGGTACGATCCCCTGATGGAATCTCCTTGCCTTCTCAAGTTCTGTCGGGATTAGTGCCACACCAAATCTGCCCAAACGACTGAACTCTGTATCATACTCATCTACCGACATGTTCCCCTGCTTCAGATGAAGGAACTGGTCATAGAGAGCATCTCGAACATGGATGGGGAATAATCTCTCATTGAATAGGCCATAAAACTCCTTCCACGTGATCCCAGTGCCCAGTCGTCTTTCTTCAGCCTTCTACTAGTGGTGAGCATTGTCTTCTAAGAGTAAGTCCACTGCTGTCAACCAATAATGTGCTGGCAACTGGGATGCCTTTAAGTATTTTTCGGTGCTGATAAGCCATGCAGAAACTTCTAAGGGACCCTCGGTACCCTTAAAACTCTTAGGGCCCATGTCGATAAAGTCAGCAATGGAGCCCAGATATGGTTGTGGAACTGGAGTTGCATCTGGTAGCGGGGCTGGTGGTGGAGATCTAGCTAAGTAGGTCATCATGCTCCGCCTCAATGGTTCTATTTGTTGCCACTGAGATTGTAGCATAGCATACATAAACTGGGTGGTCGGGTTCGCATCAGTCGAAAGTAAAGGCAGTTGGGGTCCGAGCTGTGGTAAAAACTGCTGAGGCAATGGGGATGGTGTAGTCTCTCCTGGTGGTACTGCAGTAGTCTGCCCTTCATGGCTGACTGGGGGTACTTGGGCTTCCTGCTACACCGTCGATGGGTTCGTGGTATTCTGCTGTGGCTCTAGCTGATACGGAGTCACCGGGGTCATTGGGGAAACTTGTTCTTCCTGGGAAGTTGCATCACCAGATGTGATGACTAGGGTAGAGGTGTGTCCGCTGTGTAGAGTCATATTGCTGGCACGAAGATAAAGGCAATGTTAGAATAGATTCAGATAAGTTTGAGTCAAGCAATTGAAAGAGAATTTTAATAAGAATTCAAAATGTCAATAGCACGTGGATAAGATCCTAGAGGGCGAATATGTTAAGCTAACCATATCTTAATCCACGTAGAATCATACGAAAGACGAACCAAATGCACTATGGTTGATCAGACCACAATACACCAGTTCTGATAAGACAATGTATCCGTGGGCACCCACAATAAAACATATGTCCTGAACATGCTCGATGAGAGAGTAAGCTCGCAAAATTAGGCTATAATAGCAACATTAGTCAAGGTAGTTCAATTACAATACACATGATAATGATGAAAGAAAATATAAATAGTTTAAGCTACTTAAGAATCTAAGTCGTATCCAATATTCGTGTCTATGCAGTCGTCCTACTGTCTTCTTGTCTAAGGCCTTGGTTAAAGTCAAGGAAGTTAGGTTGTGAGGCTTCCTACCCAACTTATAGGAGTTGAACTAGTAGTGTGATTGAATGGTGGAACATGACGACCTAGTACGCACGATAGAGGGATAAAGGTTTATGGAAGAATAATACAAGCAAGAAGCATTCAAGGTAGACATTCAGGAGTGTGAAGTGAAGGCGAGATAGAAGGTTAGATATGTGGATGAGATCCTAAATTTCTAATCCTATACGCAGGCTTGCTTGGTACGGTAAAGTAACCAAACAATTTATCTCGACCTGCATGGGCCACCACAAAAACATGTAACGCCCCAGTCCCAAAATACATAGGACTAGGAACGAAGCATGCCAGCTGCATATATATGAGACATACTCCAATATATGGAAATCTCGAATATACGCATAAGCTGTATTATGAATAATAATAACAAACAGTCATATGTAAAAGCTATATCTCATCCACAGTAAATATAAAGAAAATGGTAACTCACCAATCAAAGTAAATGTCAAAATGTAACTGTTGACCGGGCGGAGACAAATCCACTACCGGTATTAGAATAAACTGAAGGAAAATAGAGTCCAACCTCTAAGATAAATAGAATAAGAAATGATGACTAAATAGGATCCTTGACCCAATAGGGACAGCTGTGATCAGAAGGTACTACTCGCTCGAGCGTGAAGGATAAGTCTATAACGGAACCATACTCTTGCGAAAAGTCCTGCACACCTATACCAGGAGAGATCACCAGGTCCTCAGAGGGACGTAACAAGATACAAAAAGAACATACCATATAAACTGAATAAATACTGCTCAATAAGAATAAGTAAAATCAGATCATAACATGGTCTAATACACACCTATTGAACTAGCCTACCATCCCCCAAACCAAACAAGGACATGAGATGGTAAACTAATTCCCGATGACGTATCTTTTCATGATAGGAATCCAATATGGTATCCGGACCCCAACAAGGTTTAATACCTTCTCATCGAAGTAGTAAGTCATACCTACAACCAAACAAGGACAAGATGTGACAAACTAATCTGCGACAAGTTATTCTTCCAAGCCACGGTCAGATACAAGTACCCCAAACCAAAAGTACTCGTACCTAACGGATAAAGGTGCCTATCCATTCTAAGTGAAATGTTGTTAAGAACAGTCCTTCCTACGCATGGGCCCTGGCTAAATAGGATCGGCATAGTCCCCCCTTGGGCACTAGAGGCCCAATCAATAAGAGCATGACGTTCCGCAGAATCGCCAGTAGCCGTCAGTAATCTTGGGTAAGCTGACCCGTGTCTCCAGCGGAGCTCACGGGTTACAAAAGGGAAAGTGCATCGAAGCCCATACGCTAAGGAATTGTCCTCCCCACCCAATGCCTGCTTTGCTATATCCCCAACACAAAACCTCTATTAACCGCTAAGTTAAACTAAGCATGCAACCTCTATTAGCGGTTAATCCTATCGCACGGCTTATACGTACCGGTGGCCAGCCGATTACGCATGTCCGAGTACTATATGTGACTCACAACTTCATGGTACAAATGTGTCATGGCCTATGGATGCAACACACACAGGGTGGTCCCTTAACTCTAAGTTTATTGTGTAAGAAAATAGTACATAGCAGGAAATATAACTGAACAAAAAGTTCTAACAATTTGTGCCATGTATCATAGTTTATTTTGTATAAAGAAAATAATAAATAATACATGAAATATGAGCTAAAATAAATAAATAGCTGGTGGCAAGGTATCTTGCCTGGAGGTAATGTGCAGAATGGCGACGCCGGATGACTCAAATCGTCAAAATAGGGAAGCAATGAAAGCTAACTTCTATGAACAACCTTGGATGCTGAAATAAACATCATGAACAGATTTGGTATAAAAGAAATACCTAAGAAATGTCTGTCCAAAAGTTAAATTCTGGAACAGGGGCAAAATCATAATTTCGGGTTAAAACGATGTCCGTCGTTGGACATTTTTTGCACCAAATTGCGTACCAGAACCTACGGTCTCTAAAGTCGTCAAACTACATGTCTACGGATCCGGTTTGAGGAGACGAACCCAACTGTATGTCCAAAGTTGGATTCCGGTGGACCGTGCACAAAATTGCCCGTAAGAGCCGGTCGCGGGCCCGCCAATTTGGCGTTCCAATCAACCTTCTCAGAATCGGACCAAACTTAGCATACAG
The DNA here is from genome assembly GCA_029216955.1 of Iris pallida. Lineage (NCBI taxonomy): Eukaryota > Viridiplantae > Streptophyta > Magnoliopsida > Asparagales > Iridaceae > Iris > Iris pallida. The sequence goes on from JANAVB010041820.1 coordinate 17,803,028, forward strand.
GACCAGAAAAATGATACGGTCCTGATGGCACAAGTTTTGTCTTGATACGGTGAACGTGTACAAAGTTATGGTCAAGTTTGCAAAATATCGATACGGGGGTATCTCGACGGATACGTACTAATTTTGTCGCGCAAGCGCAACGAAATCGAGTTCCGTCAGTTCCCACACGTCGGCAACATCCATACGCGTCTTTCAATGCATATAGTGCACGACCACGTCGCCCGATTTGTCGGGGCGCACGTCATATCGGTGATTAATTCAAAAATTTCCTTTTAAAAAAAGAGATTTTCTTCCTATTTTCTAAAGTAATTTAACAACGATTTAATAATTGAAAAAGTAAAATTAGAAGTTGGTTTTTAATCTTCTATTGGTTGTGTATGAATCTATACAGACAGAGTTTGGATACTGTCGAAGGGTTGGATACAAATTGCCTTCTAATATTGGCGTTGGGCTGTCCCCTGTTTCGTTTTGCGAATAGTTTTTCTCGGACTTTCAAGTCGATTTATCCGAGAGATCTTCTGTGATAGAACAAAGTCTACCTGAAGGGGTTTAGAGAGGGTCGTCTAGGCTCCGTATAGGATTGATAGAATCACAAACGATTGAGTAACCATGAAGAAATCTGGGAGCAAACATAGGTACCTTGATTGGAAGCTGCTGTCGTTGAACCGAGCTCCTCTGCTTGCCGTTCGGTTTTGGAGCCTTTCCCAGCGATCCGAAGGGTGGCGCCGACGTACAGGTGGTCGGAAACACTCGTCGGGACGTTGGGATGATCGGAGGAAAGTCTTCGCGTGCGAGATTAGTCAAAATTTTGAGAGAAGTCTAGGAGAATCCCCTACTTTCCGATCGGCTGATACTTAAGGCCGAATGATCAAATTTGATCTATAATTGAATCAAATTTCGGTTTAGATCTCGTTTTCGATTTAATTCAATGGAGAATCAATTTAGGGATATATAGGAATGAGAGGTTTAAAAGATTCGTGAGGATTTGTTTAAATCCTTCTTCCCCTACGCGAGCAGCTTCGGCTCAGTTATGATTGGGAAAGAGCTGGGTTTATCAATTTTGTGGGAATTTGGCATATAAGCCCCGGCCATATTTATTATGGCATACATGGGTTATTTAGGGACTCTATGGAAGAAAATAACTATTTGTTTAACAAATAGTTACAAGAGGAATTCTAAATCTATTTTAAGCTATTGAAATATATTTACACATATATTTTATCATATAATTAAAAGCTTACTAGTAACCTAATTTAGCAAATAACCTAAAGACACTTATCGAAATTGGTTTGACCATGGCTAAATGTGCCAACATGGCTCTCTGGTGCCTTTGATGGGACCCTGGGGTCACCGATCAAGAGGCTGTCTGGATGAGAAGATCCCTTAAAGATGGTTGGTTGGTTGGTTCTTTGGTTGATTGGTGGATGAAGATTGTCGACTCTTCGTGGATAGAGATTGCTGATCCTTGAAGATCTTCGATTGTCAATTTTCATTCTGTCGATGCTTTGGTGGAAGAAGAACTCCTTCTATTTATAGAGAACCGAGCACGTATGTGATGTACATTAGAGTTCCTGAGATATGAAAGAATCTTCTATCATTGCACGGTGCAGACTTCTGCGGTGCTGACACGTGGCGGACATCGAGATTTTCTTCAATCAAGATCTTTGATGGTTATAAACATAACCGAAGGAGGTGATACGTGATGCGTGCCTATTTTCTTTCTTGGATACAGCCGAGTAAATCTTAGGATTTTATTCTAGATTTGGAGTCTAATTGATCCTCATCTAAGAATTAAATCAATCTGATATGATATCAATCGTGAATTAATCCCAATCTTCTCTGCAAGAGGCGGTTTAAACAAACCAAATGGGATGGACCTATGCTTCCTGCGACTCTGGTGAGGACTAAGTACTGCTGTGCTTCTGGGGCGACGAGTAGACCGTGCTTCTAGAGACGACGAAACCTCTGTGCTTTCAGGCGACGAGTAGACTTGGCTTCAAATGACGATGAGACTTCTGTACATATAGAGTAACTTTTGAAGCTGTGTTTTGGGATATCGGAGTCACTGTGCTGTAGGCGACAAGTAGACTTGTGCTTCAGGTTGGCGAGGTTACTGTACTTTTGGAGCGACAAGCTGACTTGCATTAGTTGCGATGGGAGTTCCCAAGTCTCTTGAAGAGAAGTGACTTAAGCTTCTGAACTGGAGCAGATGACTGCACCGTGGAAATGGAGATAGTGTGAGCATATCACCATTCTATGCCTTATACGGATGCATGTAAGTAGCTGCGCCTTTGAACAGTGAAGGCGTTGGCTGCGAAGGGAATGGTATGACACCCTTGTACGTCTAATATTGGCGCAGGTAGGTAGCTGCACCTCTGGAGTGAAGATACTGGCTTCTGAAGTAAAAGAAAGGAAGGGGGGCCTAACACCATCTTGCTTCTGAGGTTGGCGCAGGCAGGTGGCTGCGCCTCTGGCTTGAAGGCTTTGGCTTATGAAGCAAAGAGCAATATATATTCACTTTTTAAGGAACTTCCCTCTTAACTGCAACCATAATATAGGGAATTCCAATAGTCTAAGACTAACATTCAAAGTGCTGAGTCTTAGGTTCGTCCCATTAATGCAAGAATTCTGACCGTCGGCCATGTGGCATGCGCTTTGGGCCATTCTCGATCCTGTAAAAGGGGAAGTTTTCCTCTGAAGAGTCGCTGTCTTCTTCTCGACATCCTTCACCACCATGCGAAATCCAAACTTAACTTCGAACGACGATCGGCCTTGTGTAAGTTGGCTGCTGGTTGAGATTTTTCTCGTTTGTAGGAGCCATATTTTTGTAGAAGAACTCTGTGTAGAAGGAGCCATCACTGCCCTTGAAAAGTATGCAAATATCCTTCTTAAGGAGTTCGATTCTGAGCGACCTCTGAGGGATATGGAAGATCCAAGCCACGGGTTCGAGATTGGTTTCTCACCCGATGAATAGCCGGCCGTGCTCTATCCTGATCTTTGGGAGCAATGGAGCTTTGCCGTGCTGTAGTTCTGTGTCTTTCACGGCTTCAGTATATATTAGAGCTCTAGCTTCTCTTGGTGACAAGAGGGTTGGCTCTGATGACGCTGTAAATCGATGGGGGAAGATACTTTGATGCAGACTGTATATCTCTCTTCTGTCCATGACGATCACACATTGAAGGCTGCCCATCGAAGACGATCCTTCTTTTATGTTCATAAGAATTTCTATTCTCACTTGTGTAATAAAGACCTTGTAATTGATCCTTGTAAATAAGATTCAAGAAACTTCTTTCTTACGTACTTGCGATAAGTCTGTGTAGTAGACCCTTGTAGTCATGATTAATAAGAAGAGTGCTTTTTCTGAACTTTATCCTGAGAATGTCTTCGTCCTTGGTTGGTCTGCGCATCTCTCTGTCTGCGCCTCTGTGATGTTAGGGTCGATAGTGGGGACACTAACCTGTTCCATATGTCATCTGGACCATGGTAGGAAGAGGGTGGGCGACGAGAGCACCCTCCTGCGCCTTGCATCAGTTGTAATTTTTTATGCTCTACAAGACCCCCTTCAAAGTGTGCCAAACTTGGGTCAAGTTTGGGCACTTTGAAAAGAAGCATGACACATGTCTCCTCTTTTTGTGTGTGTAGAAGACATACCCATCACCTCCCGCGGACAGGCTGACGACGTGCTTAGGCTCCAGCATTAAATGCGTTAAGCCGTCTCCTCCTTAGGCGTGATCATGACTCCTCCTATCATGCGAACGTTCATTATGACTTTTGTTTTGAACCCACGTCGTCCAAGGCATTTTGTCTTCTCTCGTGAACGTGTCCTTTCTTATAAGTAGGCATTTTGGGGGAGAGAAACCTTCCTGCCTTTATCCTTTCTTTAGCAGTCTACGCCAGAGTTCTCTATTTCTTCAAAAACCCTAGCTCTTCGCCACGGCCCCCAAGAAATCTAAAACCCTTAAAATATCTATAGCTGGCTCTCCGAGAACCCATGATGGCATAATCGGTTCTCCTCGATCTACAGCAAGGGGTAACCTTCGAACAGCCACGAAGCCGACGAGGCCATATGAGGTCTTTATCTTGGAGCAAACTAGCAAAGAGGGGACGAGCAGTCATCCGGCTCGAGGCAAACAGTTGGCTTCTGAGGATGTTATCGTCGAGCAACTCTTTATTAAGGAAATAGTACGGCCTCCTGTTGTCGGTAAGCATCTGACATCATTTCTTGATTTTAGCATAAATGGCGTGTTTTCTGCGATATGATCTTGGAGCGGCATTTGGCGTTTTTGTCTTGCTGATGCTGCTTTTGAAGACGTACAGACTTTCAATGCCTGACTTCTTGTCCTTCTGGCGTCTTTTATGCAATCCCTGTACCTTCAGCTTTCCTCAGGGACTTCCTTTTGGATTTAACCGTAGGTAACGAAGACGACGGTGCTAGAGAGACACTTGTCCATTCTTCTGCTCAGCGACTCACTTCAGGTCAATCAAGAAGTCATCTAACCATGATAAGGGAGCAAGGACTTACCTATCTCCGTCGCATGATGGATCGAGGCCAGTTGTCGGATACTCGCAATACTACCAAAATGCTGAAACCTTGTTTCTTGTTTGGCGACGAATTGGTATTGGAGGACGCGACGTTTTTAGACATCACCTAAGACTGGTATTTTGACAACGTCGATTGCACTCCTTTGTTCGTGCCTTCCGTTTCTCGTCATCTCCCACTTTCTACTTTCTTTTGCCTATCTGAAACGTGCAGCATGCGCTGGGATCTGACACCCGAGTGCCAGAACCTACTAGTTGGCCGTATTGAGAAGGAAATTTATTTTGACCCGAAGGACTGTTTCTGTACTGTGCCTGCGGTTTGCCTACAACGTTACACATCATGCTCCCAGCCAGGAATCTGAGGAATTTACTGCTGAGGTGTACCCCTATCGTGCTTCTCTTTTTGCTAACAGGCTATTATTTGCCAGCTATACGTACCCGAAAGGTGACTTTTACGTCGATAGCTGGATTCATCCTGAATTGGAGTGGAAGGCCTTGTCCCTCTGGGCAATAAACAAGTTCAGGGAAGACTTGAAGGAAGCGGGTATTTACCGTTGTGTTAAAGTCTCCGTGTATGGAATCGCTGTCAACTTTGCTCTTTTTCTCGCCTTGTTGGAGATGTTTAATCTTCATACGGGGACGTTCTTTACTCCCTGTAGGGAGTTGGGTTTATCTCTTCACGAGATGCGCACACTATCCAAGCTACCATGGGGAGATCAGCCTTATGAGGAGTACACTCTTTGTAAGGAAGAATTCTTCTTCTTGGAGGCCGAGCATCCTGCTATGATGAATGTGTACAAGGAGCTATTCTGTCATTATCATGTGTGTAAATATAAAGACCATGCGCATGACCTGCCACAGATCCAAGCTTGGGTCAATTATATTTTTATTCAGACTCCCTCGACGCTAAGGATGCCTTACTATACCTTGCGTCAAGCGTATACTACAGATGAGGTAGATGAGATGATGAGTGCCGCTGGGGTATCGGCTCCGTCTATTGATGCCGAGGGTGGTCCCACTTATAATATTTACATCTTCTTCAGCCAGAATCTGGTCCTAGTGAGCCCGAAAGCGACCTTGGCGGCCTTCTTGATGGTATGGCTGCGGATGGTCATACTGCTAGGGGGCTCTGGTCAGCTGGTCGGATTAGCCAGGATCTGATCCTGCCCGCAGTGAGGCTTGCCTTTAAGCAATCATTGTCGTTGTTATCGGCGATGGTGTGAAATCTACTGTGGATTAAGGGGATTTTTCTAAAAGATTTTTGATTGTGAATTGAGAGGAGAGGACATCCCATCAGTTGAGCTTCCTTACCACTATCTGATGGGTTGGTTGGTTCTTCATCGTCCTGGTCTGATGAAGCCCGATACAATTTTGCGATATGAGGTGGGGGATGCAGCTCTGCGCAATTACGAGTGCGTGGAGTGGGTCCCTCAGGATCTTCCTACCCGTCGGTAGATGCTGGGTCGATTAGGCAAGTATGCCATCTACCGGGTTTCGCCCTCCTTCCGTGGCTTCCGTTTAGATGAAAAATTGGTGGACGAGAAGCTGACTGCTGGGGCATTCTTCTGGTTGCAGTCCATCCGTCATTCTTACCTGGTGTATAGGAATCAGAACCGGGTGTTCTTAGATCCCTATTTACCTAGTCGTTTTGCTTGCCAATTTGGCTATAGCCAGGAGATGGTAGGTAATCCGAATCTCTTTCTTGGGCATGATGGTAGTCTCTTGGAAGGTGCTTGGGCTTGGTATTATTATAATGCCAGTCGTACCGAGGCAGTATTTACCATCCCTCAATTACGGGGGGTGGGAGTCTTCTATACTTAGCTGCCCAACTTTGCTGTGTATACAACACCTTCCTGTCGAAGTATGATCGTCAGCGGAGCCTGCTCGAAGGGATGAAGTTTGAAACCCGTCCTTCGCCTTTTCTGTTTCAATCAGGAATGGTGCCCTCCGAGAGTGAAGCTAATGATGGTTTTAGCTCGTCTACAAAGGAGAGAGAGAAGGAACAAGCACTTAGTAGCTTGCGAGGGTGTTCGACTTTGCCTGGGGGAGTTTTCACACCTGCAAAAAGAGCCAGAATGACTCCTGCGCCCACAAAGGGTGCAATGGCTTGCTATACTGGGTCTCTCTCTGGAGTAAGTCCTCTTATTCTTTAAACTTGTTCGTCCTTTTCGCATCTTATAATTGAGCGGTTTGAACATGTGGGACCTTCTTGGTCAGAGTGGAAATTTCTTGAAGAACCCGCGTCTGCTGCACCCCGACACTTGGGGACGGATGAGGGGGATGCTATCGCTGCTTGCTTTAATCCGGGAGAGATTCCTCCTCCTGCCCCCTTTGACTATGGTTCAAGAGAGCTTTTGGACCTGTCGGTTTTGTCTCTTCCATTGTTCGGAGAGGGACCAGCTGCGAAGGAAACTGTTGTCGGGGTGGTGCCAGTCGGAGGACTCGTCTCCGTACGGGTCAGTACGGGAGCCGATGCTTTGACCGTCGGGCAGGCGACTAACAATAAGACCTTCGAGGCAATGGCCCAAGGAATTGCTGCAGGGCTGATCTCAACGGTAAAGGGGGCTGTGGAGACGGTTGAGCCTCCCGAACCATCGAGCGTCTCATCGACAACTTTTTTGCGTCTGCTCTAGTACAGGTGCAGCATTTGGTCCTTACTTCCGCTCCTGGTCCTTGGGTTGTAGCTTGTCCAGTGACTTCAGTGAGTCTTGCCGACAAGGAATACTGCACCCAGCTTCTGTTGGAGGCCATCCGCAATGCTTTGACTCGCGGTACGTGTCACACTCACTTTTTTATATAAGGGTATTTTAGTTATTTGATTAATTGTGTGATTTCCTAAATTTAATAAGTAATATTAATTGGTACTTAGACTAACAACTTGTTTAACCTTAGTTAGAAGCCCAACATGACTCATGAGACTTAATTTGATAACTAGAAGCTTAATTTGGGCTTTCGGCCGAATTAGGAAACTTTTGGAGTTAAATTAAGGGCTTAAGTCAATTGGCCTTTTTGCCTTTTAACTAATGGGCTTTTTAACTTAACTTAGTAGTGCATTTGGCCCATGAGCAAACCTTAACCCTAATCTAACTCCCCCTGGCCGGCCATAGCAGCAGCCCCCATCCCTACATAAGCATATGCATGGCTTTGACATCCCTTTACAAACCCTAGTTTCTCAATTTCTCCAAAAACCCTATATTCTCATCTGGCATACGATTCCCGTCAAACAAATTGTGCTGTGACCGTTGGGAGGAGAGGAACATGCTGGAGCAATGCTAGCAAGGATTTGGGGACGTTGCTCGGGAGAAACTGGTCGTCAAAGCGCTCGAGGATTCACTTTCATTGAGATTCTAACTCTCAATAGGTAAATCTCGTTCTACCATTGTTTCTTCTAATTTTTTTCATATTAGCATGCATCTAGGTACCCTCGACCTGTAGGTTTAGTTTCGTTTGGTTTCGTGTCCGTTCGATATGCGTATCGGACACGTATCAAAGAGTTTCAATAGGTGTTCGACATAATTACCCAATGAATTTAAACAAGTTAATTTATGAAACTATTTATATATTTTGATAGCCCTAGACATAAGGAACTTGAAACCCTAGTTTTCGACACGTTTTGGGCTCATGTCCGTGTCCAAAACGGACACGAACACGCTGCACGAAGGGCCGTGCACGGCCCGTGCATGCCCTGCTGTCTGTGCATCATAACTCGACGCACAAGACTCAGTTTTGCGTGAAATTTTATGGACACATGGGGGCAACCTCTACCCACGTGCTCCTAAAATTTCATAATGTTTCGTGGAGCGTGCGCAGAGAAATCCGACACTCACGTTTCAGCCCGCACTATTCATACGACTGAAAATCACCGCTGACATGGCCTTCGTACGCGAACACGAAGTGTCAAGGACCCGTTCCAGGAGCACAAGCACGAAGCCCTATACCTAGGCTACCTAGGGAATCGATCTCGAGTCGCACCGTGGCTTGTGTCGCGAGCCACGTGGCTCGACACATGCCTACGGGAACGCACGCGCGCGCGCAAAGGCCGCATGGGATCCGCGTGTCCTGTGTCACGTAGACACGATGTGGTGTCTTTCCAGTGTATCCTAGACCTAGCTCGGGACCCTACCTAGCTACGTGCATGAGCACGAGGCTTCGCGCATTACGTGCGACGTCCAATCGGGCGAAACGCATGTGCACGTACACGTTCCGACACGCGTATTTCAGTTTTCCAATACGCACTCCGTGGACATGATACGGACACGGGTTTGACCCCGTGAGTACCGGAGCACGTCACACACATAGATACCTTCGTGTTTGCCAAGTTTCGTGGGTTCTAGTTGTGTATATTGCGATTTGGGTCTCGAGTTGCATTTCGAGTAATTTTGACATATATATTATTGAGTTGATTTGTCATATTTGATTTTCTGATATTTTAGTTTTAATTTATGAGTTTAAATCATGATAATTAGATTCTGGACTTGTGGGTAGTAGTCTCTAGATTTACATCCAAATATTATATATATATATATATATATATATATATATATATATATATATATATATAATTCAAATGTGTATATATATATATATATATATATATATATATATAAAATATATATATATATAAAAATATATATATATATATATATATATATAAATATATATATATATATATATATATATATATATATATATATATATATAAATATATATATATATATATATATATATATATATATATATATATATATATATATATATATATATATATATATATAATATATGTATATATATAATTCAAATGTGTATATATATATATATTAAAAATATATATATATATATACCTTTAAATGTATATATATATATACCTTTACATTTGAATTATATATATATATATATATATATATATATATATATATATATATATATATATATATATATATATATATATATATATATATATATATATATATATATATATATATATATATATGTTTTGTTGAGTATATGTCGAGATACTTTGGATTCTCAGATCTGAAACGTCGATCTCTCTTCAGGGATTCACCTTCTTTTTCTTTCCTATGAACATATATACCCATATATATATATATATATATATATATATATATATATATATATATATATATATATATATATATATATTTTTTTTTTTTTTTTCTTTCCTATGAACATATATATATATATATATATATATATATATATATATATATATATATATATATATATATATATATATATGATTTGTTGAGTATATGTCGAGATACTTTGGATTCTCAGATCTGAAACGTCGATCTCTCTTCAGGGATTCACCTTATTATATATATATATATATATATATATATATATATATATATATATATATATATATATATATATATATATATTATTTATTTATTTATTTATTTTTTAAGAAGGGAGAAATTTATTGATGTATCAGGCACAAAATGGAGAAGCCTATACAAGAAGAGCGCCAAGCGCTGGCAAAAGAAAAGAAACGGCTAGGCAAGCCGAGAAAACAAAAACAAGAAGATAGAGACTAATCAATGGTCCCCCAGAATTTGGGCGTGGAGTTCGAGCAGCGCCTCCGGATCTTTAGGATCTGTTTGATGATTTCCCTGTACAATTGGGGGGGGAGGAAGATGTCGGCCCTCATATCGGAACTTGTTCCTGTTTTTCCACAGGACCCAAATCTCCGCTGCTACGACGGTCTAATATCCGTGGGAATTGCCCCAGCTGGACAGGAGATCGTTGAAGCCCCTAGGTAGGGGTGCCTTCCTAAACTTGGTGCTGAGACTCGTCCAAATATTCTTGGCCAGATCACCAGAGGTGAGGATGTGCTCTGCAGATTCAGCTTGGGGTGCAGTACAGCAATGGCAACTCGATGCGAGGCTGTAGCCAAACGAGGTGATGGCGTCGTCGGTGGGGAGCTTATGGAAGTGGGCTCTCCAGATAAGGATCGACCATTTGATGGGAATGCACGCGTGCCAGAAAGGAGCGATGAGTAGTGATGGGGTCCCGATACCGCGGTTGACAGACCTGACGGAATTCAGTGAGAACCGACCGTCCGGGTTAGGGGACCATCTCGTGATGTCCGGAGTGTCGGAGAGACTGAGATTCGCAGTGGCAAGATAGGCGGCAGCCGCTGGACCGAGCCAGATCCTGACACGGTCCCAGATCGATCCGGACATGGGATCCCAAAGCTCACGGATCTGGCCCTCCCACGAAGGGGACTCGGGAGGGTGCCAGAGGTTCCCACCTAGCCAGCGGTCGCCTCATCGATGAGTAGACGTTGCCCAACTGGATGTGCATGAGGGGGTCAGCAAGCTGACGGTCGCGGGTAATCCGTCTCCAGGATGACGATGAACGGTTGTTGACTAAGGCTGTTCCAGGGTAGGAAAATTTGAAGTATCTCGCTTGCATGAAGCAAGTCCAAATTGAATTGTCCGTGCGCAGTTTCCACCATAACTTCATAGAGCATGCGTCGACGATGTGTTCCAATCTACAGAATCCCAGGCCTCCCTCGAAGGTGGGATTAGCCATAGTAGTTCAGCTGGCCCAGTGGTGCTTGTCTTTGCCTTTGTGTCCCCAAAAGAAGCGGGCGAAGAGGGATTCAAGCGAAGCGAGAACCTTTTTGGGAGGGTTGCAGACCGCCAGGGTGTAAATAGGAATAGAGGAAAGGACATGCTTGATCAGAACCAGCTTGCCTCCAGGCGAGAGGTTGACATTGTGCCACCCCTCGATCCTTTTCCTGATGGCGCTGACCAAGTACTCGAAGATACCCGAGTTTACCTTACCATAGACCAGTGGGCACCCTGTCCGTTTTGTAATGGGTGTAGATGACGCTCTTGTTGTTGTTGATTCTTTGTTAGAAACATCTGGTGTACCTGTTTAGCGTTTGAAGGACCACCTCGATGGAGCTGATGTCTTCGGAGGAAAATATGAGGACATCGTCAGCGTAAGCAAGGTGGGTGATGATGGGGCAGCCGGTGGTGGTGTGAAAGTGGTAGAAACCCAGGGTATTGGGCATGCTCTTAAGGTTTCCGTTGAGGGCCTCAGCAGTGATGATGACGATAGTGGCAGAAAGAGGATCCCCCTGGCGGACGCCACGGCTAGCGTTGAAGAAGCCATCGGTCTGGCCGTTGATAACGGTGGAGAACCAAAAATTGTTGATGGACCTGAAGATGATGTCGATCCATGGTTCATAGAAGCCAAAAGCTCTGAAAACCCAGATCATGAATTGCCAGTCAAGGCGGTCGTAGGCTTTCTCCATATCCAGCTTAATTGTGATGTTCCCCCCTCTAGCCAAAATTTCATGCAAGTGACCATCTCTTGAGCGAGCAAGATGTTGTCCATGATGTTACGCCCTTTCACAAAACCACCCTTTCACAATATATATATATATATATATATATATATATATATATTGTGTATATATATATAGTGCATTCATATTTGTATAATATATATCTATCTTGTCTCAGATTTGACCCCCTTAACATTCCTCACTCGACACACACACACAACCTCTTCTTCACAAGCTTAGGTATATATATATATATATATATAAATGTTTGCTTTGAGTGTAACCTAGGGAGTATTGGAACAGTTTAGGATTGGCCCAATGAGCGTAGATTAGTCGAGTTGACTGGCAAGTTGACCATGTTGACAAAAGTCAACTTTGGGTCAAACTTGATCCAAATAGACTCAAACGACCTTAGAATGACTCGATAACTTGTGTTTGACCTAAAAATTAGTAAACGGACTAGTTGATCAGGTTTGGCCAGAGTTGACCAAGGGTTGACTTTGACTTAGAAGGACCTAGAATCATGTAGAACTGCATTGTAGACCTTTTTTATGATATTTTAGACCATGTTGTGACTTATGATTATTTTAAATAGGATTATATCACTCCAGTTCAGTTACACTTCCTCATCAGCAGCTTGGATTACCAGGCGAGTACATTCTCTGACCGTTTCATACTTGTTTGAACATATTCACTTGTTATAGACTAGTTTACTTGATGCTGTCACGATGTTATCACAAATTAGTACTATATGGATCTCTTCATGTGATGTTATCCCCTCGGATACATCGAGTATATTGTGCTCATGTACTTTATCATGTGCATCATCTACTCCTTGTATTCGTATTTATTCATGAATACTCATGTAATATTCATATACACTCATAATCATGTGAGCCTTCACATATAAACCAGTGGTACTCATGTGGACTAGCTATCCATATGCGTCACTACTATTTCATGTGCAATAATATAACTTGGACAGATCCTTGTGTATTGATTGGGGCAGGGGGAGTATTTATTTGGTTATGTGACCTACACCCATCTCATGTGCAACTCCAACCTAGATTTAAGTCATGTACAACCTAAGCCTGTTTACATAACCAAACATGTGCTCTAAATTACGTAGTTAGTTCAGTTTTCTTATCTATATCGTGTATATCTATTTCCACTATATCATGTTCTTATTTTACAATCTCTCTACTATTTCTTTAGCTTTTCATGTATACTATTCTATAGCTTGTTCATATTTTCCTTTCATGTTATGAACTGTGTGAGAGATATGTTTTCATTTCTATCATGACTGTACCTTTTGAAAATATTACAGATGATGAGGATTGCTGTGATACTTACTATGGAGCAGGCCTAGTTGACACAGGTGACCTGGACCCTTAGGAGGATCCAGCAGTCGCTGAGAACCTGCCATTAGCTTAGTCTAGACTTATCTTATTATCTAGCTTTATGAGACATTTGAGATTGTATTGAGATATTGTTTATGGTATGGTTTACATCGAGACTTATTATTCATATTTGTGACTTTTTGTTGAGATTATCTTATCTTCTATTCTATCTTAGATATTGTGATCGAGTTGTACCCTATATATTATTATCCTTTCGGAGCATTTTCTATATTATGTTAGATGTTGTGACCTAGGACAGCGTTCTACCACCGACACTGCGGCATAGGCTGGACGTACCCAGCTCTCGTGCCCTTACACTCGGGCGGGTTGTGACACATTTTTAGTGGTGGCCCATGCAGGTCCAGTCGCAAATAGTATGATTTTGTAGTGGTACTCGAACTAGAGTATCACTACAACATGCAGTAGGATATAGGATATAAGTTAACGTACTCAATCATATTAGGAAAACTCTTATCTAATTCTTGCTGCTAATTGCCTTTTTTTGAAAATAAACTGTCCTCCTTTGATTATATCGCTTCTTTCTCAGTAATTGATTCTTTGTTTGATCTATCTTTAGGATAGTGGAGACACGATCACAATGCTCTGGCCTACGGTATACCGCTGAGAGCTCTGCCACTTCTCGCCCGACTCAGCAGGACCCTGGGACCATAGTACCTCTTGTTCCTGCTCAGGTAGGACCATCTGCAGCTTTTGGGGGTGCTCATCCATCGGTTATGAGGACTACCCGGGGTTCAGGGGATGCTACCACCACCGCCTTAGGAGACAGTTGATATGGCGCAGTTCTTTGCCTTCATGCAGTAGATGATGGGGACTCAACGGCGGCAGACAGAGGGTATGAGGCAGGGCATTGACAATGCCCATCAGCTAGCCATGGTGGCAGTAGAGAAGGTAGCTGCCCAACCACAGGAAGGGCCGACACAGCCGTACCAGTCGAGGACTCTGGGCATTCAAGACTTCCAAAAGATGCAGCCGCGAGACTTCAAGGGTACCGAGGGTATCCTATATGCTAACGACTGGATCGAGCATATAGAGGAGATCTTTCGCTTCGCGGAGATACCATCTAGGCTTCAGATAGAAGCAACAGGCAGCCAGATGCAGGACCTTGCCCACACATGGTACCAGATCGACCCCAGGGTTGGTACGGAGGGGTAGACTTGGGAGACTTTTAAGAAGCTCTTCAAGGAGAAGTTCTTTTCCGACACAGCACTTGGCGCTTTGGAGACGCAGTTCGAGAACCTGGTTCAGGGGAACCAGACAGTAGAAGAGTACGCCGAAGAGTTCTGCCGTCTGGGCAAATTTATGGAGGGCCTTAGCGAGACAATGAAGGCTAGGAGGTTCAGGAAGGGCTTGGTTAAGGAAGTCAAGTCCTTGACCAATAGCAACAGAAATGCTACTTTTGAGGAGATTCTGTCGGGAGCTATGGCAGCGGAGAACGACCTTGAATTGAAGCTGAAGAGAGGTCGTAATTCACATGAAGCCGACAGCAGTGGGGCCCGGCCAAGAGGCCCCATTATCAGCAGCAGCATCAGCAGAAGCCGTTCCAGCAGCTGTTCTAGAGTCAGGGTCGTGTGCCTTTTCAGCAGAAGCAGATATAACAGGCGCCTAGACAGCAGTAAGTCATCAGTTGCACTTTCTGTAAGAAGCCAGAACATATGTGGAACGAGTGTAGGAAGAGGCTAGGCAAGTGCCTACTTTGTAGTTCAGCAGAGCACCAGCTGAGGGACTGTCCCATGTATTCAGGACGTACAGCTCATGGAGCAGGAGCCAAGGCTCCGGCAGGACAGCAGAAGGGACGATTGCAGACCCAGCAGCAGAAGTTTATCCAGCACCATCAGCAGACCAGAGGAGGTCAGCAGGGACGAGCTTTCGCCATGTTAGCCGAGAATTTAGAGGCAGTTGGAGATCTGATAGCAGGTTATGTCGTTCTTGACTCATTTCTTGCATTCGCTCTGTTTGATTCGGAGGCTTCCCATAGTTTTTTGTCTGTATCATTTGCTGTTAGACACCAGCTTTCTACTGAATCGTTGCATAGGACTTGCAAGATCACGACTGGGGGGTGGTATTATCCTCGTTCGTGATATTTGTAAGGATCGAAGAGTAGTTTTGGGAGGCCAAGAACTGGATGTGTGTCTGTTCGTAATGCCATTACCGAACTATGATATTGTACTCATTATGGATTGGTTGAGTAGGCACCATGCCAGTATAGATTGTCACAGTAGTAGAGTTTTTTTCAGAGTACCAGAAGAGCCAGAGTTCGAGTTCACCAGACGGGAGACGGAGCAGAGCGGCGGAGTCTTCTACGGAGTTTCAGTAGAGGACCAGAGCGTGCCACATTCATTGATAGCGGAGTTCATGAATGTATTCCCGGAGGAGTTGCCAGGGTTACCTCCGGACAGAGATGTGGAGTTCTCTATAGATTTGGTGCCCGGTACAGAGCTGATATCTCAACACGTCTATAGAGTGAACAACAGCGAGCTCGTAGAGTTGAGGAAGCAGGTGGATGAGTTGCAGGACAAAGGCTTCATCCGATCGAGTTCTTCACCATGGGTTGTATCAGTACACTTTGTGCTAAAGAAGGATGGGTCGGTACGGATGTGTATCGACTACATAGCACTCAACAACCTTATGATCAAGAACGAGTATCCGCTGCCAAGGATCGATGATCTGTTCGATCAGTTGAGCGGAGCGAAGGTATTCTCCAAAATTGATCTGAGATCAGGTTACAATCAAGTGAAGGTGAAGAAGGAGGACATTCCGAAGACAACATTCAGGACACGGTATGGCCAGTTTAAGTTCATGGTGATGCCGTTTGGGTTAACTAACGCCACGACGGTGTTCATGAACCTGATAAGAAAAGGTGTTCCACCAGTACTTAGACAAGTACATGGTGGTGTTCATCGACGATATCTTGGTGTATTCGAAGACCCCAGAAGAGCACGAGGAGCACTTGAGAGTAGTTCTGGAGACTCTCAGGAAGGAGCAGCTTTATAGCAAGCTCTCGAAGTGTGAGTTCTTCCTGGATCGAGTTGATTTTCTAGGTCATGTTGTGACCGAGGATGGAATCTCAGTAACCCGAAGAAGATCAGAGCAGTTGAGGCATGGACAGCACCGAGTTCAGTTGCGGAGATCAGGAGCCTTCTGGGATTGACAGGCTACTATAGGAGGTTCGTTTAGGATTTCTTTCGGGCTGTAGAGCCATTGAGTAGGCTGACCCAGAAGGACGCAAGGTTTATCTGGTCAGAGGAATGTCAGGTTGCTTTTGATAAGTTAAAGAAGCGGCTGACGACAGCCCCGATTCTGACATTGCCATCAAGATCAGGCGTGTTCACTATCTATAGTGATGCCTCAGGAAAGGGTCTGGGTTGTGTCTTACAGCAGCATGGAAAGGTGATTGCCTATGCATCCAGGCAATTATGTCTGTATGAGAAGAACTACCCTACCCATGATTTGGAATTGGTGGCAGTTATCTTTGCTCTCAAGTTGTGGAAGCACTATTTATACGGAGAGCGTGTAGAGATCTTCATAGATCACAAGAGCTTGAGTATGTGTTTACACATAAGGAGCTCAACATGAGACAGAGGAGATGGTTGGAATTGATGAAAAACTTCGATATTTTATTACACTATCATTTAGGGAAGGCCAACGTGGTTGCCGATGCCTTGAGTAGGTATCCAGTGGCCATGTGTTTGATGATGGATCGTCACTTGTTAGCAGATTTGGAGAGCCTGGGAATCGAGGTAATAGTGCCAGAAGTTGAGATGTAGATGTGGGGACTGCGAATTCAGTCGAACTTGATGGAGAAGATCAAGTCGGCTAAGTTCGACGATGTTACTTTGCGGTGTATTTGAGAGTAGGCTCGAGCAGGACTTGTGGATGAGTTTATCATTGCAGAGGATGGCACATTGAGGCACGGTTCCTGACTGTGTGTGCCTAGTGGAGACCTTCAGAAGTAGGTTATGTAGGAGACCCATCGTTCTCAGTACTCTATGCATCCAGGTTCCAACGAAATGTATAGGAATCTGAAGGAGCTTGTATGGTGGTATGGGATAAAGCGGGAGGTAGCACGCTTCATAGCCAGATGTTTAGTCTGTCAGCAGGTTAAGGCAGAGAGATAGAGGCCAGGAGGACTGTTACAGCCATTGCCCATTCCGAAGTGGAAATGGAAGCATATCACGATGGACTTTATTTCAGGATTGCCACGTACACCAGGAGGAAAAGACGCAATTTGGGTCATCATAGACAGGTTGACCAAATCGGCCCATTTCTAGCCATTCAAGGTGGGCTTGTCTACAGAAAAGCTAGCAGAGATGTACGTGCGACAGATTGTCAGACTTTATGGAGTTCCGGTGAGCATTGTCTCGGATCGAGATAGTCGCTTTTCTTCCCATTTCTGGCAGAGTCTGCATGCTAGTTTGGATACTCAGCTCAAGTTTAGTACTGTATACCACCCTCAGACGGACGGACAGTCAGAGAGAACTATTCAGACACTCAAGGACATGCTGCGGACTTGTGTTCTAGATCTTGGAGGTTCCTGGGAGGATTATTTGTATTTGGCAGAGTTTGCATACAACAACAGTTTCCAGGCCAGCATTGGGATGTCATCATTCGAGGCGTTGTACGGGCGTAGATGTCGTACTCTCTTGTTTTGGGATGACGTTGGAGAGCGAGCTTTATTGGGACCTGAGATGGTTGTTGACGCAGCCGAAAAGGTAAAGCTCATCAGAGATCGACTTCGCATGGCGTAGGACAGACATCGGCATTGGGCCGATAGCCACCGAAGACCTTTACAGTTTAAGGTACATCTTAGACTTAGGATTAGGATTTTGTTGTTTTGTGATTTTGTTGATCATGTGATTGTTTTAGTTAAGTTTGAGACCATATTTGTGCTAGGTTAGAGATATGGTATTCCTGAGGATATCTCCGATGCGTGGTACTATTCGTTTTGGTGGAGGTGGAAAGCTTAGTTCGCATTTCATCGGACCTTTCGTTATCAGCAGAAGAGTCGGTGACGTGTCATACAGACTGGACTTGCCCCCTGCATTAGAGGAAGTCCACAACGTATTTCACGTGTCGCAGTTGAGACGGTATATGGCAGATCCCAGCCATATACTGGATCATTCTGAGATCGAGGTGGGCCCTACTCTTATTTATCCAGAGCAGCCTGTAGAGATTTTGGATCGACGGGAGAAGGTGCTGAGGAACCAGACAATATCCTTGGTTCGCGTAGCGTGGAGGCATCACTCTCCAGGTGAGTCTACCTAGGAGAGGGAGGATGAGATGCGCGAGCAATACCCTTATCTTTTTTCGTCTTAAGGTATAATTTTTCTAACCTTCTTATCTGTTCAGTTTTGTCTTTAATTTTGAGGACAAAATTATTTTAAGGAGGGTAGATTTTTCATACTCACTTTTTCATGTAAGGATATTTTAGTTATTTGATTAATTGTATGATTTCCTAAATTTAATAAGCAATATTAATTGGTAATTAGCCTAACAACACGTTTAACCTTAGTTAGAGGACCAACATGACTCACGAGACTTAATTTGATAACTAGAAACTTAATTTGGGCTTTCGGCCGAATTAGAAAACTTTTGGAGTTAATTTAGGGCTAAAGCGAATTGGCCTTTTTGCCTTTTGAAGCTTTTTAACTTAACTTAGAAGTGCATTTGTCCCATGAGCAAACCCTAACCCTAATCTAACTCCCCTTGGCCGGCCATAGCAGCAGCCCCCATCCCTACATAAGCATATGCATGGCTTTGACATTCCTTTACAAACCCTAGTTTCTCAATTTCTCCAAAAACCCTATTTTCTCATACGACATCCGATTCGAGTTAAACGAATTGCGTTGTGAACGTTGGGAGGATAGGAACTTGCTGGAGCATTGCTAGCAAGGATTTGGGGACGTTGCTTGGGAGAAACTGGTCGTCAAAGCGCTCGAGGATTCACTTTCATTTTGATAGCCCTAGACATAAGGACCTTGAAACCCTAGTTTTTGACACATTTTGGGCTCGTGTCCGTGTCCAAAACGGACACGAACATGCTGCACGAGGGGCCGTGCACGACCCGTGCATGCCCTGCTGTCTGTGCGTCATAACTCGACGCATAGGACTTCGTTTTACGTGAAATTTTATGGATGTGTGGGGGAAAACTCTGCCTACGTGCTCCTAAAATTTTACGATGTTTCGTGGAGCGTGCATCGAGAAATCCGATGCTCACGGTTTAGCCCACACT
>JANAVB010041820.1:17827537-17832537 GCA_029216955.1 Iris pallida
ATTGTGGAGGAGGTGACTACTCAAAGGTAGAGAGTACATGGTAGACACATCTTAGGATAACATTTCAGAAGCGAGAAGGTCATGAAATATTTCCTGAGAGATTCATGATGATCACTGGTTCATCATGCCGGGAGCCTGGTCCGGATGGACCCTCATGACTCCATCTTGTGGTGTGGAGAACAGGACCAGCCCTTGAGCGTTGTCCCATGCTGGTGTAAGGTTGACTACTTCCATCGTCGCCTTTGGAATAGGTATGATGCCATCTTGCACTTCTGGGACTGGAAAACTCCCGAACTGGAGAGTAACCATGTTGGCCGTGACAGTCTTCTCTTCGTAATCCAACGATATGACATTGGCGTTAATGAGGCGCTAAATTTCCCCCTTTAACACATAGCAGTCTTGTGTTGAGTGATGGATGTACTGGTGATAATGGTAGTACTTGGGATGGTCCACCTTTGCCACCTCATCAGGACACCTGGGTGCCAGGATGGACAGTTTGCCACTCTTCGTAAGCATCTTGAAGAGCTCCAGCGTATCCTCATCATTGAAGGAGTAAGTCTCCCTCGGCCTCTGCACTTCCGCGGACTTGGGGTTCACAGCTGCTGAACCTTTGAAGATGTTGATGGTCATAGCTTGCTTGTCTTTTCCGTTTTTAGGTTTGCTGCTGGACGAGCGTCTTCCCTTGTCTTCGGGGGCAGGAAAGTGTAGCCCCAGGAGCTGCGCGTCCTGGGCTTTCATTTGTGCGACATCCGCCTCTGTAATGAAAGGCGTTCACTCCGTACAGGGAGCACTGTGCCACAATTTTATAGCGGGCATCATGTTCTTGCGACATAAGTCCATAAGCATAGGCACGGGCATGCCGGGTGGTAATCTGAGGGCTGCCTGGCGGAAGCGCTCAATGTATGCGTGGACAGGCTCTTTCTCCCTCTGGACAATTTTTATGAGGGTCGACATGGTCATACCCATACCTTCTTCATAGAATCGGTCCATGAGTCGAGTTTTCAGGTCTTCAAATGACGAGATATAATCGTCCAGAAGACTGCAGAACCACTCATAGGCTATCCCTTGCAGGGCTCCTATGAATATGTTAGACATGAGGTCGTCATCCTTTGGCTGCTGCCCTGTTATTCAGGCAAAGTACCTCAAGTATTATCGGGGAGACCCCTTCCCTTCATAAGGTGTAAGCGTCTGCAGATTGTATTTGGGAGGATAGACGATGTTGTCCCACTCAGAAGGGTATGACTGTCGGATCCCCATCTTTCGGAGCTTTGCTTGCTTCTCCTTGGCATCATGACGAGCATACAGCTCCTTGATGGCCTACTGTATCTCGGTCGACATTGCGGAGCCTGTAGCTGATGGAGTAGACAAGGATGGTCCTGCCTGATTGGCAGTAGACAGCCTGCTGGATTCATCATTGGTTGGCGGATCACACACAGGTACAGAGGCAGTGGGGGCCATGCTACTTTTGAGGTTGATTATGATCGAGGATAGCGTCTTCATGGTGTCCGTCAGCGTATCTAACTTCGTCTCGAGGACTTCGATACATCTGACGGCTTCGTTGTTGTCTTCCTCATTGGCATCAGCCATAAACACAGACCAAGTGTGAGGGTGACTCGAGGGAGCCATGATCCTTTATTTTTTGGCTCAGACGCCTGAGCCTCGCTGTCCTGAGGATATATCGTAAGATTATGATCTTCTTCGGACTCATTATGGTTGCTACCCCCAGTTTGGTGACTGGCTGTGCCAATGGAGATATCCGTGTCGTATTGTGCCTCCTTATATTGGAATACAGGGTTGTTGTGCATGGTAGGAGGCTGGCTACCCCTAGTTTATGACAACGCACCCAATATGGATCTGGAACGAGTGCCTTAGAACACACCTGCATCGGGCACTTTAGCTTTACTGCTCTCTGACCTCCTCTTCGGTTTAGCAACCGATATAGAAGGATTCTGGCAGGGCTTCTTAAAAGCTTTGGAACCCTGCACCGCGTACCATGTGGCGATGCAGGGTTCATCTTCTCTATGGCTCACCGACCCCCTAATAAGCCTCCAGCATGGGATCGGCGTAGAGTAGAGTCTCTGGAAGACGGAATGCCTGCTCAGCAATGGCGCAGCCGTCTGCTGACAACAGCAGCTGATGGTAATCTGGCTACAAGAGTGCCTTGAGGCCCGTCCTGTGCCACAGATTCTTCTTCCGCTTGGGAGAGGGTTAGATTTTCTGTCGTAGCACTCCCATTGTACATGCAGGGAAGCTGCATGTAAGTACGGTCAGAGCGGGTCTGGCGAGGAAGCCTCTTGTTGCTTCTGAGGGAATGCTGCTCGTGTGGCTCCCTCTCTGTAGGATGTACCCCATGGCTTGGCTTATGCGCAGGAGTACCCTAGTTGAAGAAAGATTCGACTGGTTGAGGCATCGAAGCGCAAGAGCCAGTCTTGTATAGCTTTTCGTCGGCTGCACGTGTAACTGTCAGTACGGGCCTCTGGTCTGACGTTGGTATCGTACATTTATTGTATGAAGCGCGAGCCACCTGGGACTTCTTCCTACTATCCCAAGCGGGTGAGTAGTATTCAGAGTCCATCGAAGGTTTACCTGAAGGGAAATAACTCTGCTGAAGACAGATCTCCTTACTGGCAATACTCCCGTCGTGAGGGGTTGGACCGATATGCGCTTCCTTTGGCATTGTTCCTTCATCAGATCAACCATGGAACCACCATCCTCCTCGCTACGCTTTCCTAGGACGGGAATCGGGCGAGGGGATAAGGTTGTAGCTGTTGGAATCTTCTTTATGGCTTTGACATTGAGGGGGTCCTAAGACGCAGTTCCCATCATCGTGCTGCTGGCTGAACTGCCTTAGGCCTGCAGATACGTCGAGTCTTCTTCGGTTGTACGAACCGCTTTAAAGTCTTCGACTATTCACCAGAGAGGAGATCTTCAAAAGCCTGCTGGTCGAAGCATACGACCATCATATCTTGAGAAGCTTCCAGTAAGTTGTCATCAGATTGCGTCACCGCCTTCTCGTTCGAGGAGAAGGTATTCCCCAGCAGAATCGCCATTTTGTTCGATATAACAAAAGGTTGAATGAACTTTTTGCTTTATTGAACGTATAAGTTATCTGTGTGCAAAGAAGGAAGTCCTAAACATGATATTCTAAGTACAGGGAGAAGAGGTTTCTGGAAAAGTATGACGGTGGAGATCGAGCGCTGCAGCGGCTCCTTTACTTCGTTGACGATTTGACGACGAATCAACCTTGCTATGGCTCTCTGGCACCTTTGATGGGACTTTGGGGTCACTGATCAAGAGGCTGTCTGGAAGAGAAGATCCCTTGAAGATGGTTGGTTGGTTGGTTCTTTGGTTGATTGGTAGATGAAGGTGGTCGACTCTTCGTGGATAGAGATTGCTGATCCTTTGAAGATTATCGATTATCAATTTTCCTTCTGTCAATGCTTTGGTGGATGAAGAACTCCTTCTATTTATAGAGAACCGAGCACATATGTGATGTGCATTAGGGTTCCTGAGATATGAAAGAATCAGCCGTCATTGCACGGTACGAGCTTCTGCGGTGTTGACACGTGGCAGACATCGAGATTCTCCTCAAACGTGATCTCTGATGGTTATAAATATAACCGAAGGCGGTGACACGTGGCACGTGCCGATTAGCTTGCACGGATACAGTCGAGTAAATCTTGGGAATTTATCATAGATTTGGAGTTTAATTGATCATCGTCTAAGATTTAAATCAATCTGATTTGATATCAATCATAATTTAATCCCAATCTTCTCTACAAGAGATGGTTTAAACAAACCAATTGGGGTGGACCCATGCTTCCTGTGCCTCTGGCGAGGACTAGTACGCTGTGCTTCTGGAGCGACGAGTAGACCGTGCTTCTGGAGACGACGGAACCTCTGTGCTTTTAGACGAAGAGTGGACTTGGCTTTAAATGATGACGAGACTTCTGTACATATAGAGCAACTTATGAAGCTATGTTTTGGGATACCGGAGTCACTGTGCTGTAAGCAACAAGTAGGCTTGTGCTTCAGGTTGGCGAGGTTACTGTACTTTTGGAGTGACATGCTAACTTGCATTGGTTGCGATCGGAGTTCCCAAGTCTCTTGTAGAGAAGTAAATTAAGCTTCTGAACTGGAGCAGACGACTGTGCCATAGGAATGGAGATGGTGTGAGCATATCACCATCCTATGCCTGATACAGACGCAGGTAAGTAGCTGCGCCTCTGAACAGTAAAGGCATTAGCTGCAAAGGGAAGGGTATGACACCCTTGCGTATCTAAGATTAGCGCAGGTAGGTAGATGCGCCTTTGGAGTAATGACACTGGCTTTTGAAGTAAAAAAAGGGGAGGGAGGCCTACCACCATCTTGCTTCTGAGGTTGGCGCAGGCAGGTGGCTGCGCCTCTGGCTTGAAGGCTTTGGCTTATGAAGCAAAGAGCAATAAATATCCGCTCTTTAAGGAACTTCCCTCTTAATTGCCACCATAATATAGGAAATTCCAAGGGTCTAAGACTAACATTCGAAGTGTTGAGTCTTAGTTTCATCCCATTAATACGAGAATTCTGACCGTCGGCCATGTGGCGTGTGCTCTGGGCCATTCTCGGTCCTATAAAAGGGGAAGTTCTCCTCTGATGAGTCGCTGTCTCCTTCTCGGCATCCTTCACCACCATGCGAGATCCAAACTTAACATTGAACGGTGATCGACATTGTGTAAGTTGGCTGCTAGTTGAGGCTTTTCTCATTTGTAGGAGCCATGTTCTTGTAGAAGAACTCTGTGTAGAAGGTGCCATCGCTGCCCTTGAGAAGTATGCAAATGTCCTTATTAGGGAGTTTGACTCTGAGCGACGTCTGAGGGATGTAGGAGATCCAAGCCACGGGTTCGAGATCGGTTTCTCACCCGATGAATAGCCGACCGTGCTCTGCCTTGATCTTTGGGAGTAATGGGGCTTCGCCGTGCTGTGGTTCTGGGTCTTCCACAGCTTCAGTATATATTGGAGCG
>JANAVB010041820.1:17837537-17915438 GCA_029216955.1 Iris pallida
GCATAATCAAGAGAAATCAACCACGGTGTCAAGACGGGGTCATGTCTAGCAAGTCGGGACTGGCTGTCGCAACAGCGGTCAAGAGTAAACATGTCATATCAAGAGTACTAGTCAGGAGTACGCTACCACAGGCCACTATCAAGAATCAAGAGTATACATGCCAGGTTTACTGTCAAGTCCAGAGTGCTAGTCAGGAGTGCACTTCCACGGGCCACTAATCAAAATCAAGACAGGTCCAGGTCATCGTGTAATACCAGGAACAAGGTCAAACCTATCAGTCACAAGAAGTCACATGCCCAAATCGTGACATAGATATCAAGTCGGGTACAAGATCAAAATCTCCACTATAATAGCCTGTCAAGTACACATGGGAACCTACAGCTCAAATCATCAAGTCTGTCCATCCACCAGATCAATCTAGCAAGAGTCTCCCATCCATGATGGAGTGAATATCACGTCAATAAAGACAACCACCAAATACCAAGCTCATTCCCCTCACAATGCTAGGCCCTCTGACTCACAATAATCCACCAAGTCAATGATCACAAGCCACTAGAAAACAAGCCCCTCAACTACCAAGACACAGCAATCAAACCAGGTTCTCCAACTACCGGAATACACAAAGGTACCAGGTTTGGACGTTTGGGAAGTCGAGTAAAAATCATATAATAATACCCTCGATATTCTCCTCGTTCCACGAAATATTCGAAATCACCAAAATCCAAGAATCCACATAGATCCACCAAGTCAATATCCCAAGATCATACTCTCCATAATAATCAATCCTCAGTCATATCCACAAGTCGCAACTCCCAATACATAGGACAGCTGTCAGCTCTATCTGACAGACTAGGACAACCCGTAGGATGAAGGGTCAGGGACAAGAGTCCGGTAATAAATGCCGCCGGAAGTGGCAAGGATTACATGGACCGCTCTGGAGCAAATCCACAACCCTTAAACCAAACAAGGACCAGGGTTGCAGACCGTCTCCCGAGTGGAACCGTTCTTCTTACGCTATCCGACGGACAAGACATGTCAAGACGCTAGGCGACTAATCTAGTCGGGAGTCTACCTGGCAGGCGATGGGATCAGGTATACTATACCAAGGTGAACAGACACGAGCCCAGTCCAGCAAACCAAAGGAATGGTTCTGCCCAGTCCTTCGAATGAAATTCCCGATCGGGAATTTTGGAAAAATCCGGCAGAGTCTCCTCTGTATTCTGGACATGAGCTCCCAGCGAATTGGGGCTAAAACACTCGGCGCAACCCGCCGCAGAATCGCAGAATCACAGAATCGCAGGCTGAGAACACTAAGTCTCAGCTACAAGCAGAACTATGATGCGTACTGGGAACAAGTCGATAGCCGAGAACACTAAGTCCCGGCCTCCAGCAGCACTACGATGCGTACTGAAAAATCAATCGAACCCGAGACCACTAAGTCCCGGCCTCCAGCAGTGCTACAATACGTACTGGGCGCCAAGCCAACATGCATAATAATAAAATAACCGCCTCGCAGGGCGCATCACAGCACATGCTCATAATTCTAATCCAAGCGCAATCACAGCCACAAGAATAGTTCGCCAAGCCGTTACCCGATCGCGAGTCGGACACGAGGCATACAGGGACAATCCATACATGTGAGTCGTGCTCGTGTCCTCGGAGGTGTGGATGACCCATCCGAGTTGTCCGATACGGTCTATCCCGGTATCGGACCAAGCTATCCTAAGTTATCATCATGGCAGATCTACTGCTAGGCTACACTAATCAAGGTTATAAAATTTACAAGTACAAATTAATTAAATGAAATAAATTCCAGGAGAGAGGGCAAGAGCCGTCGTTGAGCAAGGGATACTTGCCTAGAGGGCTCGGCTAGGTAAGCAAGTCTTCGGCGATCTGGATCCAAGCTAGCACGTCCATCGAGGTCCTCAGAACACATAATAAACAATCATTAGAATTAAATAATAAAATAATAACAGGAAGCACGGAGGATGGCAGGAGGCTATACCGTACGGGTCCCGCAAGCAGCGCAGGGATCTGGCACGGAAACTGAGGCACGCAGACCGATACGGGCACGCAACCCGAGACGCGCACGTATATCGAGACGCACAAGAGAATCGAGATGACTCGAAGATCGAGATAAACAGGAGACAACGTGTACGTAAATCGAGACGCGCACGTAGATTGAAGAAATCACGAATATCGGGATAGCACATAAATCAATACGACACGCAAATCGAGGCATGCACACGAATCGAGACGGAGCGAGATTCAAGAAAGCACGCAAATCAATGCGGCATACAAGTCGACGTATGCACGCAAATCGATACGGTGCAAAGTCCAAAGTGATACACAAACCAAGGCGGTACGTAAATCCGTACGTACATGCAAATCGAGATAGCACAAAGTCCAAGGTGGCACGTGAACCGATGCGGCACACAAGTCGATGTGTGTACGCGGATCGATGCGACACAAGAATCAAGATAGCACAAAGGCCGAAGCACGAAAAACGAGGCGGTGCACAAACCGAGGTGGCACGGTGCCCGATGCAGCGTGGGGCTCGAGGCGTCCCGCTGCCCTAGGCAGCACGTAGACCGAGGTACACGCAAAATGAAGCGATACGTATACCGAGGTGCATACGACCCGAAAACACGGGAAACGAGGAAGCGCACCAACCGAGGGTGCGCTGCCCGAGGCAATACGCTGTACGGGGCAGCACGCATCCCGAGGGGTTCGTACCCCAAGGCAGTGCGTAAACCGAAGAAGTGCACGCTGCACGAGGGCACACTGCTCGAGGCAGCACACTGCACAAAGCAGCACGCTGCTCGAGACAACAAGTGCCCCGAGGTACGCGGATCGAGGAAGAGAGAGGCAGGCGGAGGGGCTCACCGGGGCTGGCCATGTCGCGGCGGCTTCGACGGAGGGAGGACAGCAGCAACAGGAGGAGCTCCGGCCAGGTCACGGCGGCTCCGCGACAGAGGAAGGGCGCAGCAGCAGCGCTGCACCACGAAGGGGAGACGGAGGAGATGGAGACGGCGGCGTCGGCAGAGGGGGCCGGAGGCCGCGGAGGAGATGGTGGTGAGGGCGGTGCTGGCGGTGGCGGCCGCAGCGGAGGCCGGAGGGGGCGACGATGATGATGAAGGCGGTGGTGGTAGTCACAGAAGGGGTGGTGGAGACGGTGGCTGGCGGTGGCGGCTCCGGGAAGAGGGGGGTAGAAGAGGAGGAGAAGAAGACGATGGTGGTGGCGGCGGTGGCTGGAAGTCGTGGTGGTGGCGGTGGCTGGCGGAGACGACGATGATGGTGGTGCTGGTCGAAGTGGTGGCGGTCGCAGGGGTGATGGGCGGCCGGAGATCGGGGGAGTGGCCGGAGGTCGGGGGAGGTTGAGTGAGCGGGAGAGAGAAGAGAGGATTAGGCGGGGCGGCTGCTCCAGAGATGGTGAGGAGGGAGAGAGGGGAGTTAGGTAGGGGGAGGGGGAGAGTTAGTTTTAGGGTTTGGGTTTGGGTTTGGGTTTAAATGGGTAGACATAGGAATATAAAATTTAATAATAATGATGATAACAATAGCAATAACAAAAACAGGAAAAATCCTAAAATAAAAATAACAACTCTACCATAGCAAAATCAAAATCTAGAATTTAAATAATAGTTTATGCAACAAGTACGAAAATTTAAAAGTCCTCCCAAAATACAAAATACCATCATATACCTATTTTCAAAAATGGGGATTGACATCCTACCCACCTTACAAAAATTTCGTCCTCGAAATTTCAGAATTATCAGAATAGGGTTTTCAAAACTAGTACATATATATCTGCCATGAAAAACTCTACCCACCTTACAGAAATCAAGTAATACAATAAGAAACGAACAAAATCTCAATATGAAAACATCAAAGAGAACAAGGTCTAGCTAAATAAATCAACTCGTAAGGTAAATCCAAAACATCGAAAGAATCTCAAAAATCAAAGTCTCGCATACACAAAATAACCCCGTAAATCAAAACAAGTATAGAATGTCGAAACAATGTCAGAAAACGTAAAATCCCAACTGCATAAAAATCCTCATAAATCATAAAATACAGGATATCTGTCTCGAACCGATGACCGTAGTTCCTAATATCCGAAAAATGTGTGTCATGGTCATTCCTTGCCACGCCATCCGGAATGGCTGCAAAAGATTCACTAAAATACTGTAATCGAGCGGCTGCAACTTTCGTTACCACGCCGTCAATGTATACTAGGGTCACCCGGTTCTCTAGACAAATACCCAAAACGAATCAAATCTATAACCCAAATATCCGAATCGCTAAAATCACAAAATCTCTAACAATATAATAAGTCCTAGAAAACCATCAAAATCCAAAATCCAGGTGAATCATAGCACACATCCAAAATATCTTCAATAATAACCATAATATAGCTTTTCTAGAAAAATACTCCATATTCGTAGGAAAATACTCCAAACCAAGAATTCTCATCAAAATATAATGTATACAAAGTATATCTATAATCAAAATAATATATGAAATAGATAATCATGAGTGCGGAACTATCCAGAATCAACGAAGCTGAAATGACACAAGATTATCCACAGGATATTCAACAAATGTCAAAATATCTGATCTCAGAGTCCAAAGGAAGTCTTCAGTCCGCAGCAATCCGTCCAACGCTCGAAGAGGACGATAGTGATACTAAGTCAACACGAAGTCAACGTACGAAAGAGATAACAGGAAATCAAACAAGGCGAAACACCGGTAGAGAGTACAGAATCCAAGATAAATAATTATGTAACCCAAATGATGGAGACAAGATAACATCTCATCAAATAAGGTGATCGACATGACCAACTATAGGATCATATCTATCAAACAAGGATCAGAGATAGATAACACGAATAAGACATGGCCAAGCGAGATAGGTCCAAGTAGAGATGAGGACCAATTCACAGGTTCAAAGGAGCGAAGGACAAGTGTAACAAGTGGGAATACCAAAGAATAGTGGACTGAGATCAATAATCATGTGATACCCAACAAAATCTCAAAACGAGACCTGCATGGGCCACCACTAAAACCTTGTCATGCCCTAGTACCGAAATACGGGAACGGACGTAGGCCAGCTACACCGTATAAGGTACGAATATGCTATACGGTGATGACGGCTGTCAAGTCTGCTGGGTATCCTAGCATGCAATCAATCTATGGCCTAAATCTGATCTCATGTCCACAGGCAAATCACAATAAAACAACATCAAGAGAGATAATCATATGGAAAGCAGGGAATACTCATATAAAAATCTGGAATCTACAGTACAGAATAATAATGTAGACAAGTATACCTTCCCACAGTTCCTAGCATGGTCTGGAACTGAAGCACACCCTCCAAGTCAAGTCTGGAAGATCCACCGGGTCGGTCTCAGACAATCTGGGAACAATCCAGGGTTGGTCAGGCCAACCGCAGCAAGTACCAGAAAGGAAGGCTCAAGGACGGGCGAAGAAAACCAGCAGGATAAAATATGACAAGAATAACATCTAAAAACAGTAAATAAAGGTGAGGGATCGTGCGGTACCAACGCACGATAACAATCCATAAGTATAGTGAAGCTAACACAATCACAATCTTCCTAGCATCCACTAACACCTGCATTGCCAGCTGGAAATCAATATCAGCTGGCTAACAGACAACAAGCCAAACGACACAGAAGGACAAGCGGCCACACAATGCCTACGGCTTGCTATTATTAGCTAACTAGGGTTATCACAGGCCTAATTACTAACATGATGCAATGAGACTTCAAAGTCCAGCTCCTGCTTGCTACTACCCGAATGGCCCCAGCAAAAGAAAAAGATAGATATAGCAGGCACACTGCAGTAAGATACATGTGCCCTAAAGAAGTGCCACACTCGACGGAGGGCTGAAAATGCGCTCATCTCGACGGATAGCAACAATCCCTAGTATATATATAGATACATAGGGCCGGGGCCAGACAAGCAACAGGTCACTGGGAAGTCCCCATGAACTACATGATTAATCTAGTTATTAGCCTAGTCAGTTTCATTATGGATCCCTGACCGTGGTACTCAGGGATCCATGTCCTAGACATGATGCAAGACAAGACTGGACTGGTGGCTTATACAAGCATAATCAAGAGAAATCAACCACGGTGTCAAGACGGGGTCATGCCTAGCAAGTCGGGACTGGCTGTCACAACAACGGTCAAGAGTAAACATGTCATGTCAAGAGTACTAGTCAGGAGTGCGCCACCACGGGCCACTATCAAGAATCAAGAGTATACATGCCAGGTTTACTGTCAAGTCCAGAGTGCTAGTCAGGAGTGCACCTCCATGGGCCACTAATCAAAAATCAAGACAGGTCCAGGTCATCGTGTAATACCAGGAACAAGGTCAAACCTATCAGTCACAAGAAGTCACATGCCCAAATCGTGACTTGGATATCAAGTCGGGTACAAGATCAAAATCTCCACTATAATAGCCTGTCAAGTACACATAGGAACCTACAGCTCAAATCATCAAGTCGGTCCATCCACCAGATCAATCTAGCAAGAGTCTCCCATCCATGATGGAGTGAATATCACGTCAATAAAGACAACCACCAAATACCAAGCTCATTCCCCTCACAATGCTAGGCCCTCTGACTCACAAGAATCCTCCAAGTCAATGATCACAAGCCACTAGAAAACAAGCCCCTCAACTACCAAGACACAGCAATCAAACCAGGTTCCCCAACTACCGGAATACACAAAGGTACCAGGTTTGAACGTTTGGGAAGTCGAGTAAAAATCATATAATAATACCCTCGATATTCTCCTCGTTCTACGAAATATTCGAAATCACCAAATCCAAGAATCCACATAGATCCACCAAGTCAATATCCTAAGATCGTACTCTCCATAATAATCAATCCTCAGTCATATCCACAAGTCGCAACTCCCAATACATAGGACAGCTGTTAGCTCTATCTGACAGACTAGGACAACCCCTAGGATGAAGGGTCAGGGGACAAGAGTCCGGTAATAAATGCCGCCGGAAGTGGCAAGGATTACATGGACCGCTCTGGAGCAAATCCACAACCCTTAAACCAAACAAGGACCAGGGTTGCAGACCGTCTCCCGAGTGGAACCGTTCTCCTTACGCTATCCGACGGACAAGACATGTCAAGACGCTAGGCGACTAATCTAGTCGGGAGTCTACCTGGCAGGCAATGGGATCAGGTATACTATACCAAGGTGAACAGGCACGAGCCCAGTCCAGCAAACTAAAGGAATGGTTCTGCCCAGTCCTTCGAACCAAATTCTCGATCGAGAATTTTGGAAGAATCCGGCAGAGTCTCCTCTGTATTCTGGACAGGAGCTCCCAGCGAATTGGGGCTAAAATACTCGGCGCAACCCACCACAGAATCGTAGAATCGTAGGCTGAGAACACTAAGTCTCAGCTACCAGCAGCACTATGATGCGTACTGGAAACAAGTCGATAGCCGAGAACACTAAGTCTCGGCCTCTAGCAGCACTACGATGCGTACTAAAAAATCAATCGAACCCGAGACCACTAAGTCCCGGCCTCCAGCAGCGCTATAATGCGTACTGGGCGCCAAGCCAACATGCATAATAATAAAATAACCGCCTCGCAGGGCGCATCACAGCACATGCTCATAATTCTAACCCAAGCGCAATCACAGCCACAAGAATAGTTCGCCAAGCCGTTACCCGACCGCGAGTCGGACACGGGGCATACAGGGACAATCCATACATGTGAGTCGTGCTCGTGTCCTCGGAGGTGTGGATGACCCATCCGAGTTGTCCGATACGGTCTATCCCGGTATCGGACCAAGCTATCCTAAGTTATCATCATGGCAGATCTACTGCTAGGCTACACTAATCATGGTTATAAAATTTACAAGTACAAATTAATTAAATGAAATAAATTCCAGAAGAGAGGGCAAGAGCCGTCGATGAGTAAGGGAAACTTGTCTAGAGGGCTCGGCTTGGTAAGCAAGTCTTCGGCGATCTGGATCCAAGCTAGCACGTCCATCGAGGTCCTCAGAACACATAATAAACAATCATTAGAATTAAATAATAAAATAATAACAGGAAGCACGGAGGATGGCAGGAGGCTATACCGTACGGGTCCCACAAGCAGCGCAGGGATCTGGCACGGAAACTGAGGCACGCAGACCGATACGGGCACACAACCCGAGACGCACACGTATATCGAGACGTGTATGAGAATCGAGATGACTCGAAGATCGAGATGAACAGGAGACAACGTGTACGTAAATCGAGACACGCACGTAGATTGAGGAAATCACGAATATCGGGATAGCACACAAATCAATGCGACACGCAAATCGAGGCGTGCATACGAATCGAGAAAGAGCGAGATTCAAGGAAGCACGCAAATCAATGCGGCATACAAGTCGACGTATGCACGCAAATCGATGCGATACGAAGTCCAAAGTGATACACAAACCAAGGCGGCACGTAAATCCGTACGTACACGTAAATTGAGATAGCACAAAGTCCAAGGTGGCACGTAAACCGATACGGCACACAAGTTGATGCTTGTACGCGGATCGATGCGACACGAGAATCAAGATAGATACAAAGACCGAGGCACGAAAAACGAGGCGATGCGCAAACCGAGGTGGCACGGTGCCCGAGGCAGCGCGGGGCTCGAGGCGTCCCGCTGCCCTAGGTAGCACGTAGACCGAGGTACACGCAAAACGAAGCGACACGTACACCAAGGTGCACACGACCCGAAAACACGGAGAACGAGGAAGCGCACCAACCGAGGGTGCGCTGCCCGAGACGACACGCTGCACGGGGCAGCACGTATCCCGAGGGGTTCGTACCCCAAGGTAGCGTGCAAACCGAAGAAGTACACGTTGCACGAGGGCACACTGCTCAAGGTAGCACACTGCACAAAGCAGCACACTGCTCGAGACAACACGTGCCTCGAGGCACGCAGATCGAGGAAGAGAAAGGCAGGCAGAGGGGCTCACCGGGGCTGGCCATGTCGCGGCGGCTCCAGCGGAGGGAGGACAGCAGCAACAGGAGGAGATCCGGCCAGGTCGCGACGGCTCCGCGACAGAGGAAGGGCGGCAGCAGCAACGCTGCACCACGAAGGGGAGACGGAGGAGATGGAGACGACGGCGTCGGCGGAGGGGACTGGAGGCCGCGGAGGAGATGGTAGTGAGGGCGGTGCTGGCGGTGGCGGTCGCAGCGGAGGCCGGAGGGGGCGACGATGATGATGAAGGCGGTGGTGGTGGTCACAGAAGGGGTGGTGGAGACGGTGGCTGGCGGTGGCGGCTCCGAGAAGAGGGGGTGGAGGAGGAGGAGAAGAAGACGATGGTGGTGGCGGCGGTGGCTGGAAGTCGTGGTGGTGGCGGTGGCTGGCGGAGACGACGATGATGGTGGTGCTGGTCGAAGTGGTGGCGGTCGCAGGGGTGACGGGCGGTCGGAGATCGGAGGAGTAGCCAGAGGTCGGGGGAGGTTGAGTGAGCGGGAGAGAGGAGAGAGGATTAGGGGGGGCGGCTGCTCCAGAGATGGTGAGGAGGAAGAGAGGGGAGTTAGGTAGGGGGAGGGGGAGAGTTAGTTTTAGGGTTTGGGTTTGGGTTTGGGTTTAAATGTGTAGACATAGGAATATAAAATTTAATAATAATGATGATAACAATAGCAATAACAAAAATAGGAAAAATCCTAAAATAAAAATAACAACTCTACCATAGCAAAATCAAAATCTAGAATTTAAATAATAGTTTATGCAACAAGTACGAAATTTTAAAAGTCCTCCCAAAATACAAAATACCATCATATACCCATTTTCAAAAATGGGGATTGACATAGATTATTTGACAAGTTATAGTTAGATTTACCCTACTCTAGGCATCTTATATGTATTAGAGTTAGATTTGGCGTTCACTTGATACGTAGCTGGTCATTGCCACTTATCCTACTCCTACGTATTTTGGGATTGGGGCGTGACATAGATTTTGTGGTGGCCATGCAGGTCAAGATCATATCGTTTCTGTTATGTTACTTTACCGAGCAAGCCTATGTTAGAATAAGTGTATTAGGATCTCAATCCACAAATGCTATTGAAACTTCTTTGACTTCCACTAGCGTCCTTGAAACTCATACTTTATTCAATCGTACCTTCTTGAACACCTTATGATTATTTTTTGTTTTTTATTTCAGAAAAGTGAACATTCTTGTTTGATGAACCCCCTTCGGTTATATTTTTATCATATGAAAGAAGCAAAGGTTGATAAATTATCTTAGAGGAGAGTGATTATTTAAGGTAGGAAGGATTAGGATACACATCTCTGCTAGATAGATCGATTAGAATGGTGTGTCAGTTTGGATTTTATATATGAAGTTTAGCCCTAGTAATAAAATGTTCTTCTATTAATGGATATAAACTCCCACCATTTACTTAAGCATGAAGGGTTGGATTAGAAGTTTTATATTTATATAGATTGGTTAGGAGGATAAGATAGGATTATCATTATGGTTTAAATGAATAGGGATATGTTCGAGGGAATATACAATTGAACTTTGGTATTAGTTGTAGCTTCCTAAGAAACTAATAAATAGGACCACCTTTAGAGAAGGCTTTTAGAAGGTACTACTTGAGAATAGAATGATTCGATTAGTCTTGTAAAGAAGATTAGACATAAGCCTGTATAAAATTCTATCATTAAATTTTGTTTGACAACTTTAAGTGGAATTATAATCATAACATCGTGCTTAGGTAAGAAGTAAAATTGGAATGAGATAGTATCTAAGTCAAAAGTACTTTCATTAGGGAGATAGATATTAGATAATTTTATTAAAAATTCTATCTTATAATAGTAGAGATAAATATGACCAATAAGACAGAAGAACATTGGACATAATGGATAAGTTGTATTAGATCTAGACAGATATATCTATATATGGTTAGACTAGCCTTGGATTTTAATGACCTATTAAAAATTGGACTAGAAGATTGTCCAATAGTAAATATTATGCCTGGAGTATTATATTTAAGTACATTCTTAGCTTAGGCTTGACCCTTACTTAATAAGTTAGTATAAAAAGAAGGTTAGACGTATTGTAAGAACTGTATAGTACTTATCCATATAGCGAATGAAAAGGTAGATTGTATATGTTACAAATAAGGATATTTACAATATACTTGTAAAAAATTGTATAGCCTATTGATAGTTAGAAGGGGTAGATCAATATTTTCCTTCTATCTTGTTAAAGACTTGACCTATATAGGAATAGTATTGAATTAATAATAATCTTTCTTATATAGTCATTAACCTATAGCACCATGGTGATACTTAGGGCTCCTTAGAAAGCCTTGATTTCAACCATAATACCTATATTTTGTATTCCTTCTCGGGAATTTGTACTATTCCATAAATCTCATTAGAAGGTTCCTATCGATGATTTTTTGCTACCATCATATAAGTTAGGATGGATTTAGAAATAAGGGTACCTTATTTCATGGTAGGTTATGTAAACTTAGAATCCGATTGGTACTAACGTCCTCTAGAAAGCATGTTTGATTAGTTCCTTTTATATCATATTTCATGTTTTAATTTTGAGGATAACATGAAAGACCAATCAGATGGCCATGAGTAATCTTCAGCAGAGGATCATCTGTTCCAGAAAAAGAAGCTCCCAACTTGTCACTTTCGCGGCAAGAAGGGATATGTTCAGAAGGATTGGAAAAAAAAAGTTAGGACGGTGTCATTGATTATTTATTATTATTATTACTATGTGTTACTATATTATGATATGCCTAATTTCGAGGACAAAATTTTCTAAGTAGGTAGGTTGTAAGCCCCCTAGAGTTTTATTATTTCAGTTAATATAGTTATTAATAGACATTTTTTTACTATTATTTTTTATCATTAAATAATCTTTTTCGTAGTTTTTATTTTTGGAGCACGAGAATGTCAATCTCTAGAAACATCCATCATATGTTTTAATCTAGACAAGTTTATCTTCATTTTGATATATCATGTTTCACTCAAACATGTTCCCTTGTGCCTTATTTTTATTGTACAACTTTTAAGTCAATTTAGACCATTTTATCATCAACCGTAAAATTTCTCGTATAATTTCGGGACCCAATATCAATCCAACCCATTCGACCCGATTAATAATTTTTGCCAATTATGAGCCTAGTACATGTAGAAGCACAAAAATGTGCAAATATATCAGAAGCGCAGGTAGTGTTCTTGCTACACAAAGCTTCACAAAAGCGCAGGTACCCGAAAGCACAGACAGAAGATCAGAAACCACAGTTCATAACGAGTTATTTATTAAATTATGCCTACAGAGATCTATTACAGATTCATCATGATTACAAGAAAAGAGCTTCTTTTAAATCATGCCTACAAGGATCTAAAACAGATTCATTATGAAAAGAACTAGGGCATCTAAAGATCTACAAGAGGGTTAATCTTCACAGGCGCCATGTAGAAGCATGAAAAAGCACAGGGTGACACAAGGTGCAGGTGGGTACTCTCGCTACCCACCCATCTTCACAAAGGCACAGATGACGAGCGGCGCAGGTTGGTGCTCTCTCTACCAACCCAGCTTCACAAAAGCACAGGCGGTCAAGCACGCCAACAGAAAAGACAGACTCACAAAAAACGGATAAAAAGTAAAAGGAAAGTTCTTTTTATTAAATCAAGGCTACAAGAGTCTTTTACAAATTCATCACGATTACATAAAAGAAGACTTCCTAATTACAAGGATCTGTTACAAAGTATTTGTGATTACATATGCTGAACTAGAAACTCCTACGGATCTACGCTGGGGTTCATCTTCACAGTATAATCATCATGAGAGGAAGGACTGTAGATAGAAGATGTGAATACAGTCGCCATCAAAGTCTGCCACCACAGCACCCCCCAGACGTGCAATACTGCCTGAAGCAACTATTGGCCCGAACGAGAATTCAGTCCACAATACGATATGAGGCCCTTTTCAAAAGTGCATCAGCTTCTGAGGCTCTTCCAGCCTAACAAAAGTGTGCAGCCGCCAATGAGCAGGGCAGAGCACAACCTGCGGCGCTTCATGTTGGCAACCTGACCGAACTTGGTGCTCAGGACCTCCAAGACCTCCAAGATGTCGCTCAGGTTCGAAATCGCCATGAGAAGCGTTCCAGCACATCCCGAAGCTCATCAGCAGTTCTTCTACGAAGGCACAGCTCCTTTGAATGAAGGGATCCTCAACCAAAATTTGACTTAAGCAAGGCTAACGGCCGCTCGAAGCTAAGTTTGTATCCAGTATGGTGTTGAAGGACAAAAAGAGGTAGATACGACTTTTCGGAAGAAACTTCCCTTTATATAGGGCGAGAGTGGTCCAAGACATAGGCCGCGGGGCCGTCGGTCAAAATTCCTATATTAATGGGATGAACCTAAGATTCGGCATGATGAACCTCATTAAATGGGTTCATTTGACTAAGTCTTAGACCATTAAAAGAACCCATGAAACTCCCCAAGTAACGGTGGCAATTAAGAGGGAGTCGTTCCTTAAAGAGATGTCATTAATTGCTCTTAAAGAACACTTCAAAGACAACTTCTTTAAACCAGATGCGCAGCTACAATCCTGCACCAGCAGGAGGCGCAGACTGGTGATGACTTCACATCATCCCAGCTTCAACGGCACAGACCTCTGCTTCGACCCAGAAGCTCAACCCCCTTCATCAAAGACTTGGGAAACACCATTGCATCCAACACAAGTCCTTCTATCGCTCCAAAAGAATAGTAACCTCGTTAGCTTGAAGCACAGCCTACTCGTCGACCTAAAGCACGGTGACTTTACTATTCGAAACACAGCCTACTCGTCGCTCAAATGCACAGAGGTTCTGTCGTCTTTGAAATATAGTCCACTCATCGCCTGAAAGCGTAGAGGCTCCGTTGTTTCCAGAAGAACAGTCTACTCGTCGCACCAGAAGCGCAATAGTACTAAGACCTCGCTAGAGGCACAGGTTGCATGGTCCCACCCAATTGATTTTTGCCACTCTCAAAGATAGGACAAAGGTTGATCATATTGATAAGTGCAAATATCTTATCAATTAGTTTAAAACTTAGATAAGGACAAAGTTTGCTCTTTTGATAAAGTTTGTATCAAGTCGGTTTGTTTAAATCGATCGCCTCCTAAAGATCAAATATAATCCCACTCTGAGATGAAATCCGAGATCTACTCGGCTTCGTCTAAACAGAGGATTTCCAGCAATAGACACGCGCCACGTTTCTCTTCCTTCGGTTATTTTGATAACCACCCGAGATCTTGTTAGAGGGGAATCTCGACGTCCGTCATGTGTCAGCTCAGAAGCCCGTACCGTGCAATGACAGCAGATTCCTTCATATCTCAAATTCGAGTGCACATCGCATATGTGCCCCCTTTCCCCTATGAATAGAAGGAGTTTTCCCTTCAACAAAAGAGAAGAAGGACACACACAGAGAGAGGAAAGAAGCAGAAGGCAAAAGGCAGAGCTTCGGAGTCTTCAACTCTGGCATCCTTTTGATCGGTAACCCTAGATTTCCATCAGAGGTACCAGAAAGCCAAAGCAAGTCCAACTCGTTGTCCGATCGTCAATGGATTAAAGGAGCCACTGCAGTACTCGATCTTCACCGTCATGGTTTTCTAGAATTCGTGTACTTAGATTTCCTCGCATAAGAATCGATTGTACCTTTTTTTAAGTTTAATAAACAAAAAGTTCGTATAACCTTTTGTGATATCGAATAAAATGGTCACTCTGATGGGGACTATCTTCTCCTCTGATGAGAAGGTGGTGACGCAATCTGACGACAACTAGCTAGGATCTTCCCACAAGATGCTGGTCGTACGCTTCGACCAACAAGATTTTGAAAGATCTCCTTTCTGAAGAGAAGTCGAGTCCTTCGAAGCGGTTCGTAAAACCGAAGAAGACTCGATGTGTCTCAGTGTCCAAGGCGGCTGCGACGAACAACACGATAGAGGGGACTGCGATCCAGAACCCTCTAAATGCTGAAGCTCCGGAGAAGATCTCGACTACTGCGGCCATGCGACCTCGCTTGACTCCCACTTTAGAAAAATATGACGAGGAAGACAGTGCCCCTATGACGGGCCTGACGAGGGCACAATGTCGAAGGAAGCGCGTTGCGGTTCAACCCCTCACAAAGGAAGCGTTGTCGGCGAGAAGATCTGTCTTCGACAGAATTGCCTTACCATTAGACGAGCCCTCATTGGATTCTGAATTCTATGGACCTGGTGGGGGTAGTAGAAAGAAATCTAAGGCAGTATGTGCCTCATACAACAAACGTACTACGCCAATGACCGACCAAAGGCCTGCGTTGTCGGTCACATACGCAGCCGATGGGAAGTTATACAAAACTTGTCCCCGTGCTTCGATGCCTCGACTGTTTAAACCCCTCTGTCGCTTGAGCACTCCTGTACGTGATACAAGCCAGGGGGTACATCCTATGGAGAAGGACTCATGCAAGCATCATTCCTGTAAGCATGATAGGAGTCTGCCTCGCCAGACCCTCACTGATCGTACCCACGCGCAGCTTCCATGCGTATATAATAGGGGTACAGAGGTGGAGGATTTGACGCTTTCACACAAGCATAAGGCGGAAGAGGAATCTACGGCACAGGGTACGCCTAAATCAAGGCATCCTTGTACCCAGATCACTATTAACTTTTTCTATCAACAGGCAACCACCGTGCCGCTGAGGAGGCGTTCCATCTTCCAAAGACTACAGTCGACGTCAACCGAACTTGAGAGGTTCGGCAGGGGGTCGACAAGCACAGACGAAGTTGAACTCCGTATCGCTATATGCAACATGGCACAAGGTTCTCAATCTCTCAAAAAGCCGCCCAAGAATCCTCCCATCTCGGCCACCAAGACTATGAAGCGACCCGAGAGTAGCAAGGCGACGGTTGTAACGTCCCATTCCCAAAACATATAGGACTAAGTACGTGAACATGCCAGCTACACATATACGAAGAATGCTTCAGTATAAGGAATCCTCGTATACGTACATAAGCTGTATATAAAATAATCATATGCCAGAATAATATAATCTAATCTCATCACAGCTCAACACAGAAGATAATAGAGTCCAGATAATAAATAAGTGTATCAAAATATAGCCGGGTGTACATATCCACTCCAAACAGCTATAAAAATTAGTCTCACAAGATCATAGTCCAACCTCCACAAAATAGAAAGAAAATGAGATGTAAAAATATCCACTAATGTCTCAATAATTAAATAGACTATGGATCAGCAGGAGATGCCTCATCATCAATATAGGATAGATCCAGTGCCGCTCCGTACTCCTGCAAAAACTCGTCTATCCCTGGAGAGATAACCAGGTCCTCAGTGGGACGTAACAAGATACAAGAAAACACCTTGCCATGTAAACTGTGATATATAATATAAAAGAAAGGGGATGCATGCAATAGGGTTCCTGAGAAACAATCCTTTGACGCATGAGCCCTGGCTATATATGGGATCGGCATAGTCCCCGTATAGGGCACCAGGGGCCTACGTCCGTAACATCCAATGATCGTCAGAGGGCACCATGTGCAAGGGGTACGTCTATAACGCCCGGGAAAATATCAGAGGGTACCTGGGCCTGTGTCTCTGGAGGAGCGCACAGGTAATCAGGGAAGTGCAAAGAAGCCCATACGTCAGGTATTGTTCTCCCCACCCAATGCCTAGTATAATCATTTCCATGAATGATGTGAACCTTTAGTAACCGCCAAGTCTTCTAACATGCAATTCTATTGGCAGTTACTCTTATTCGTCGCATGCTCCATACGTACCGGTGGCCAGTCGACTATGCGGGTACGTATCCTACATATGACTCACAATACATGGTAAAGCAAGTATCAAGGCCGTATGAGATATACCAATACCTCATCAATAATGGGCGGTCACTAGGCTAAGTCAATGCAAGAGAAATAAACAAAAGCAAGAAAACGACCGACAGAGTCGCTTGCACCCAAGTGGACTTGGACGTGCAGTGTTATAATAATAACAACAAATAAGAAATACTGAAAATAAATAACTAAAAATAAAAATATGTAAATCACAGAGGAGGTGGCAAGGAATCTTGCCTGGTAGTGCGGAAATAGCAACTCCAAGCAATCAGTCACGCCAGCAATAAACCTCACAATCTACGAACGACTTCGGATGCTGAAACAAACATTAAGAAAGTTCTCGGTGTAAAAGATATATCCAGGAAATGCCTGTCCAAAAGTTAAATTATGGAACATGGGCAAAATCATAATTTTGGGTTAAAACGTGTTCGCCGTTAGACCCATTTTGTACCGAAATGTGAGCCAACGTCTACGGCCTCTAAAGTCATCAAACTACATGTCTACGGATCTAGTTTGATTAGACGAACCCAATAGTATGTCCAATTTTGGATTTCGATGAGTCCTGCACAATTTTGGCCGTTAGATTGGGTCGCGGGCCCACCAATTTAGCGTTCCAGTCGACCTTCTCAGAATCGAACCAAACTTGGCATACAAGACTAGAATTTCGATTCGGTCCTGTTGGCGTAAGTTTCGTCTCGATCCGATGAACGTACACGAAGTTAGGATAAAGTTTGCAAAACGTCGATAAGGGAGTATCTCGACGGATACGCACTGATTTTGTCGCGCACACGCAACGAAATCGAGTCCCGTCAGTTCCCACATGTCGACAACATCCATAAGCGCCTTTCGATGCATATAGTATGCGACCATGTCGTCCGGTTTGTCGGGGCGCACGCCGTATCGAGAAAATTTCTAAGGTTTTTAATGTTTTTAAAACATTTTTTCACAAGTTGAACATCACGTAACTTTCTGTACAATAAATAAAATATAATGCTACTAAGTACGTTTTACTCTCGGTTATGTTGTCTTTGACTATTTTCAATTAGCTTCTACAAAACCCTAATATACATACCAAAATTTGGCTTCCAAGTTGGGTTCCTTGGTTGTCCAATACTCTGTTTCGAGACATAGTTTTATTCGGCTTTGCATCGAGTTTTCTGTCAAACCAGAGGGGTATATCCGAACCCCTTTGAAGGGACTCGTAAAGGGTTATATTGTCTACATGTAGCAACTTTCGGATCGCAAAACGATTAAACGTGCGGAAAGAAATCAAGGCCAAAAAAGGGGTACCTTGCGGTCGGGTTCTGAACAGAGGGTCGGTTGCTGTCGGTTGGAGGCGACACTCCGATGATCTTGGTGGTGGTACGGCATGGTCATGCATACGAGGTTGAACGCGAGGGTGTGGGGGAGGCTCTGGGGTGCTCGTGCGATGATCTACGAGGAGTTCGAAAGGGTTTTTCCCTACGGACTGCTCGAGAAATGCTTATATACCCGCGTTCGGATTTCCCGAATCTATCTCGAATTCAAATGATATAAACGAGGATTTGAGGAGCTTGTGCGGTGGAGAATCCTACCAGGATTCCAATGGATCAAATCCTAGGAGATTTGGTCCAAGTTTGATCAAAATTTGGTTTTTAATTTTTTTTTCCGTTTCCTTTCCTTTCCTTGTTCTGTTATAGCGCGGGGTTGGGGTCGGGTTAGTAGCGGGCACTGTAGCTCGCTACAATGGCACCCTTTATTATTATTATTATTATTTTTTACTTCTTAGCTTACATATATATATATATATATATATACATAAAAAAATATATATAAAAATATATATATATATATATATATATATATAAAAGGATTTTGTCCCTCCGCGGTAGCTGCTTCACCAGACATGAGGGCCAAGGCATTACGTCTGCTTCTCAAATGCGTACTGTTGGCATGAAGAAGAAATATGAGGATATTAGGAAATGTTAGATATGAGGTAAATCAAATAATCAAAGGAATTTCAAAAACATTGGGAGTCAAGGGAGATAGTAGTTCTGGATGAGATACTTATTCCTATTCCTATATACAGGCTTGTTGGGCACAGTCATGTATCCCAATAATATTTTCTGACCTGCATGGGCTACCACAAAAACATGTAACGCTCTAGTCCCAAAATATATAGGACCAAGTACGTGAACATGCTAGCTGCACATATACGAAGAATACTCCAATATATGGAATCCTCGTATACGTACATAAGCTGTATATAAAATAATCACATGACATAATAATATAATCTAATCTCATCACAGCTCATCACAGAAGATAATAGAGTCCAGATAATAAATGAGTGTATCAAAAGATAGTCGGGTGGACATACCCACTCCAAAAAGCTATAAAAAATTGTCTCACAAGATCGGAGTCCAACCTCCGCAAAATAGAAAGAAAAAGAGATGTAAAAATATCCACAAATGTCTCAATAATTGAATAAACTATGGATCAGCAGGAGATGCCTCGTCATCAATATATGATGGATCTAGTGCCGCTTCGTACTCCTGCAAAAACTCATCTAATCCTGGAAAGATAACCAAGTCATCAGCGGGACGTAACAAGATACAAGAAAACACCATGCTAAGTTAACTGTGATATATAATATAAAAGAAAAGAGATGCATGCAATAGGGTTCCTGACCATTCTACTGTGAATATGCAATTGAGAAATAATCCTTTAAAGCATGATCCCTGGCTGTAGATAGGATCGGTTTAGTCCCCGTATAGGGCACCAGGGGCCTAAGTCCGTAATGTCCGAAGATCGTCAGAGGGCACCATGTGCAAGGGGTATGTCCATAATGCTCTGGGAAATGTCAGAGGGCACCTAGGGCCTGCGTCTTCGGAGGAGCGCACATATAATCAGGGAAGTGCAAAGAAGCCCATACGTCAGGTATTTTTCTCCCCACCTAATGCCTAGTATCATCATCTCCATGAGTGATATGAACCACTAGTAACCGTCAAGTTTTCTAACATGCAATTCTATTGGTAGTTACTCCTATCCGTCGCACGCTCCATACATATCGGTGGCCAGCCGACTATGTGGGTACATATCCTACATATGACTCACAATATGTGGTAAAGCAAGTGCCAAGACCGTATGAGATATACCAATACCTCATCAACAATGGGCGGTCACTAGGCTAAGTCAATGCAAGAGAAATAAACAAAAGCAAGAAAACGACCGATAGAGTCGCTTGCACCCAAGTGTAACTTGGATGTGCATTATTATAATAATAACAACAAATAAGAAATGCTAAAAATAAATAACTGAAAATAATAATATGCAAATCACAGAGGAGGTGGTAAGGTATCTTGCCTGGCAGTGTAGAAATAGCAACACTAAGCAATCAGTCACGTCAGCAATAAACCTCACAATCAACGAACGGCTCCGGATGCTGAAATAAATATCAAGAACATTCTAGTATAAAAGATATGTCTAGAAAATGCCTGTCCA
Organism: Iris pallida; assembly: GCA_029216955.1. Taxonomy (NCBI): domain Eukaryota; kingdom Viridiplantae; phylum Streptophyta; class Magnoliopsida; order Asparagales; family Iridaceae; genus Iris; species Iris pallida. The sequence continues at coordinate 17,857,910 of JANAVB010041820.1, forward strand.
AAAGTTAAATTCTGGAACAGGGACAAAATCATAATTTCGGGTCAAAACGATGTCCACCGTTGGACCCTTTTTATAGCAAAATGCGTGCCAACGTCTACGATCTCTAAAGTCATCAAACTATATGTCTACAGATCCGATTTGAGGGGACGAACCAAATGGTATGTCCAATTTTGGATTTCGATGAGCCGTGCACAATTTTGCCTGTTGGATCGGGTCGCAGGCCCGCTAAATCAGCGTTCTAGTCGACCTTCTCAGAATCGAACCAAGCTTGGCATACAGAACCAGAATTTCAATTAGGTCCTGTTGGCGCAAGTTTTGTCTCTATCCGACGAACGTACACGAAGTTAGGGTCAAGTTTGTAAAACGTCGATACGGTGGTATCTCGACGGATATGCACTGTTTTCGTCGCTCACACGCAACAAAATCGAGTCCCTTCAGTTCCAACATGTCGACAACATCCATACGTGCCTTTCGATGAGTATAGTGCATGATCACGTCGTCCGGTTTGTCGGGGCGCACGCCGTATCGAATTTTTTAAAGGTTTTAATGTTTTTAAAGCAGTTTTTCACACAAGTTTAACATCACGTAACTTTCTGTACAATACACGAAATATAATGCTATTAAGTGCATTTTACTCTTGGTTATGTTGTCCTTGACTATTTTCAATTAGCTTCTACAAAACCCTAATGTACATACCATAATTTGGCTTCCAAGTTGGCTTTCTAGGTTTTCCAATACTCTGTTTTCGAGACAGAGTTTTACTCGGCTTTGCATCGAGTTTTCTGTCAATCCAGAGGGGTATATCCGAATCCCTTTGAAGGGACTCGTAGAGGGTTACAGTGTCTACATGTAGCTACTTTCGGATCACAAAACGATTAAACGTGCATAAATAAATCAAGGCCAAAAAAGGGGTACCTTGCGGTCGGGTTCTGAACAAAAGGTCGATTACTATCGGTTGGAGGCGACGCTCTGGCGATCTTGGCGATGGTGCGGCATGGTTAGACAGACAAGGACAGACGCGGTGGTATGGGGGAGGCTCTAGGGTGCTCGTGCGATGATCTACGAGGAGTTCAATAGGGTTTTTCCCTACGGACTGCTCGAGCAATGCTTATATACCCGCTTTCGGATTTCCCGAATCTATTTCAGATTAAAATGATTTAAACGAGGATTTGAGGGGCTTGTGCGGTGAAGAATCCTACCAGGATTCCAATGGATCAAATCCCATGAGATTTGGTCATAGTTTGATCAAGATTTGGTTTTTTTTTCGTTTCGTTTCGTTCCCTTGTTCTGTTATAGCGTGGGGTTGGGGTCGGGTTAGTAGCGGGTACTGTAGCTCGCTATAGTGGCGCCCTTTATTTTACTTTTTTACTTCTTATCTTATATATATATATATATATATATATATATATATATATATATATATATATATATATATATATATGTATATATGTCGCCTTATAATTAGAATAAAGTAGTTTAGAAAAATGACAAAAATTTCTAAAAAAATATAAAATATCTAAATTTCTAACTATATTGTAGACTACTTTTATTAATATATTTTACTAGCATCCCAATTTATTTATATAAGCATACATTAGCTAGAAAACTAATAAGTAATTGTGAAAGTAGATATAACAAAATAAAAATATTAAAATAAATAAGAAAAAATATGGGGATTTATAAAGGTAACCAACGCAGGTGTGTTCCAAGGCACGCTTTCCAAATCCCCGTTGGATACCACGTCAGATACCGAGGGTAGCCAACCCCCCTCGTCCATGACAATGCCGTATTCCAGACTGAGGAGGAACCATATGATACAAATGCTTCCACAGGCGCAGCTAGCCACCAGATTGGGGGTAGCAACTGCAATGAGTCTGAGGAAGACCACAACCTTCCAATTCATCCTCAAGACGACGAGGTGCAGGCATCTGAGCCAGATAGCGAAGGGTCTACTATCCCTTCCACCCATCCATACACAAGGTCCGTATTTATGGCCGATGGTGACGAGGCGGACAATGGTGAAGTGCCTGACCAGCTGAAACGTATCAAAGCTCTCGAGACGAGCTTAGATACGTTAAATGCTACAACAAAATCTTGTCTTCTATCGTACTGGAGATCAAGGGGAGTTTGGTTCCCATTTTCTCCACACCTGTGCTTGATCCGGCAGCTAACGACGGATCCAGTAAGCTGGCCATCATCAACCAAACGGCACCATCATCGTCTACTCCATCGACCACAGGACCTACAACGTCAACCGAGATATAGCAGGCCATCAAGGAACTGTATGCTCGCTATGATGCCAAAGAGAAGCAAGCAGCACTCCGGAAGATGGGGATTCGGCAGCCATATCCTGCAGAGTGGGACAACGTAGTCTACCCACCCAAATACAATCTGCAGACGCTCATGCCCTTCGATGGAAAGGAGTTTCCCCGATGATACTTGAGGTACCGATGATACTTGAGGTACTTCTCCTCAGTAATAACACACCTACCAATGAACGACGCCCTTCTCACCAACATATTCATAGGAGCCCTGCAAGGGGTAGCCTATGAGTGGTTCTGTAGTCTTCCGGACGACTGGATTTCATTATTCGAGGACTTGAAGACTCTCTATATCGATCGATTCTATGAAGGAGGGATGGACATGATGATGTCAACTCTCATGGAGGTCGTACAGAAAGAGAAAGAGCATGTCCGCGCATACATCAAGCACTTCCGCCAGGCAGCTTTGAGGCTACCGTCTGGCATGCTCGAGCCTATGCTTATGGACTCATGCTGCAAGAATATGCTGCCTGCAATCAAATTGTGGCACAGTACTCCTTGCATAGAGTGGACGCCTTTCATTACAGAGGTGATGTGGCACAAAGGAAAGCCCAAGACGCGCAGCTCCTGGGATTAAATTTTCCTTCTCTCGAAGATAAGGAAAGATGCTCGTTTAGCAACAACCCCATGGACGGAAAAGGCAAACAAGCCATGACCGTCAACATCTCCAAAGGTTCAGTAACCATGAACCCCAAGTCTATAGAAGCGTAGAAGCCGAAGGAGACTTACTCCTTCAACGATGAGGATACGCTGGAACTCTTCAATATGCTAACGAAGAGTGGCAAGCTGTCTCTCCCATCACCAAAGTGCCCGGATGAAGTGGAGAAGGTGGACAACCCTAAATACTGCCATTATCATCGGTATGTCCACCATTCGACACGAGATTGCCATTTGTTGAAAAGACAGATTCAGGGCCTCATCGATGCCAAAGTCATATCACTTGACTATAAAGAAAAGATTGTCATGGCCAACATGGTTACTCTCCAGTTTGGAAGTTTTTCCACCACGGAGGCACAGGACAGGGTCGTCCCCATCCCGATGGAGACAATGAAAGTAGTCAATCTTCCACCAGTGCGTGACAACGCCCAAGGGTTCATCCCGTTCTCCACACAAAGCGAGGTCATGTGGGTCCACCCCGACCTTACTCACAACATGAAGGCACCTATAACCCCCTCTGTCAAAGGAAAAAAGGTCAGGACATGTCGCATAGTCTCAACATCGACCGATGACACCTTGGTGACCACTCGTTCGGCGCGACAACAAGAGGAGAACCGAGCTCCAGAGGTGGCAGCACCTCCACTAACTATAACCCCTACTCCTGATACATCAGAAGTAGGCCCGTCTCATACTCCTACCACAGATAGGCAGAAGCAAAAGGAGGTTCTCTTCGACAAACCTCTGAGGAAAGACTTGGCGGTAGGGCCTATGAAACCCTACAACTTCGACATACTGGCGCAGCTAGCCAATACCCCGGCTAGATTGTCACTCTTCAAGATCCTCCGTCTCTCCAAAGAGACCCGAGATGCGCTCAGCGAAGCCTTGCAGAACACCGAGTCCTTTCTCACTCAGGTGCGACCACCCAAGGAAGACCCTGTGGCCTACCCACATTGTCACAGTGTGGTCGAAGTGATCCCCAGTATCACTTTCATCCAGCAAGATATAATGCTGAAGAATAACCGGCATAATAAGCCTCTCTACTATACAGGGTATATCGGTGCCTTAAAGTCGATCGCATCCACATCGACCCCGGTTTCTCTCTCAGCATCGGAGTTTGCTCCAAACTCTAGGGATTCTGATGCATCGACTGACTGCATCGAACACAACAATCGTCGGCTTCAATACAGAGAAGAGCGAGCCCCTAGGCAAAATTCGCTTGAAGTGCCAAATAGGTACCTCCATACTGAAGTGACTTGCTATGTCATCGATGCTGACATAAACTATAACATGCTGCTGGGACGACCATGGATTCATGAGTACATGATCGTTCCTTCCACTCTCCATCAATGCGTGAAGTACGTGGCCAACGATGGGACTATCAAGATCGAAGTCGCTGATATCGACCTATTCTAGGGACTTGAAGCCTACTGTACGCATGCTGATCTGTACAAGTCAGTCCCCTGGGACGATGGGAGCAATGATGTCGACGACGAGGCAGAGGCGACCTCAAAAGGCACAGCGGTTACTGAAGAACCACTAAAGGTTTGACTGAAGAGAAAACCCTCCAAGGTATCAGTACCTCTCGTCGTCAAGCTCTGAGGTAAAGCGCCATCTTCGCCCTCGGTGACGTCATATGATGTCCCGGAGCCTATACGAATGAGGCTACCCCGGAGGTCCCCAAAGCCAACCATGAAGGCGCAGGAACCTCCGACCGTAGCCCCTTGGTGGTTATGCTAAAGGGGAAGCGTCCTTCCCCTCCTCCCTCGACAGGCCTAGTCCTCACCGATGAGAAGCTAGAAGACTACGTCCGCGTCGATACTGAAGCGTACTCTTTAGATGATGTAATCCCTCGGGATAAATTTTTTTATTTTATTAATAGAAAGTTGTCTTCGAATTACTCTTATGTATGTTGGAACACTAGATATTTCTTAGACAACTCTTTATGTATGTTACAAACCCAAGTGACAATCGCTAACCTTGCAAGCCGAGTTGTCCCTTCCTGGGGCTCTTACTTCCTAGTTCTAGAAAGGAAAAAGGAGAAGGTATCCATCATCTTTGGTCGATTGGAGTATCCTCAGCAACTAACTCCAGGAGAACCAGAACCCGATAACGGTAAGATGTAACTCTACCATTACGCAACTCAAGCCAAACACCTCATCTAGAAGATGGGTTAGGACTTGAACATCAACAAAGGACTCAACTATGGTAAAGGCCGACGCCTTCCCTTACGGATTCGAGCTCCAAAGGGAAAGGCTCAAAACTATTACCAGCGCACCAGCCGGGGGTTTGGTTATGTTACATCTACTTTAACTTCAGAAGACTCAGAGATGGAAGTCATGATACATTCACACTTTTCTGACTCCTCAACCTGGGACTCTGACACCAGTACCAGTCGAGTCTTTAAAAATATGCTGTCCACTAACATGGTCTCCACAAATCCTCTGGTCGAGGATGAAGACTAGATGTTCGAATACTTTGAAGATGAACCCTCGCACAGCGCCTAGGATCTCAATGGGAATAGCGTTTCGAGCAACGCGAACCTTCCACAGAAGATGAAGTCATCCAGGTCGGTTGGGAAATGAGGCCTCGTCTAAGCCTATCTTCATCAGTAAAAGCCTGACAGAAGAAGACAAGAAATCTCTGATACAACTTATTCGAGAATACATCGATGTCTTCATTTGGAGCTACGAGGATATGTCGGGTTTAGACCCACAAGTTGCCATTCACCGCCTCAACATCTCGCCCGATGCTAAACTTATCAAACAACAACAGCGTCGGTTTCGCCCCAACATCATGGATGCTATCGATGAAGAAGTCGACAAACTCATTGAGAGCAGCTTCATTCGAGAAGAGCAACATCCATATTGGGTGGCAAACGTTATCCTAGTAACTAAGAAGAACGTAAAGATACGGATCTGTATAGATTTCAGGGATCTCAACACTGCCTGTCCTAAGGACGAGTTTTCCATCTCGATCACCGATGTAATGATTGACAACACCTGTGGCTTTGAGCACATATCCTTTATGGATGGTTTCTCAGGCTACAACTAGATCAAGATGCTCCCCGAAGATGAGAAGCATACAACATTCTGAACTCCAAAAGGGGTATACTGTTATACAGTAATGCCTTTGGGATTGAAGAATACGGGAGCAACATACCAGCGAGCTATGAGGACTTTATTCTGCAAGCATCTCCAGAAAATGGTGGAGTGTTACGTTGATGATATATCCGTTAAGAGCAAGGACAAGTCCAACCACTTGGACGATCTATGAACAATGTTCGATTTATTGCGAACGCATCAACTAATGATGAACCTGACTAAGTCCTTCCTAGAAGTTTTCAGCGACAAGTTTTTGGGATTTATCATCACAACAAAAGTGATTCACATTGATCCGGAGAAGACTAAGGCAATTCTGGACATGGCTCCTCCAAGGAATCTCTGAGAGCTTCGAGCCCTGCAAGGGCGCCTGTCATACATCAGAAGGTTCTTAGCGAACCTTTCTAGCAAATGTCAACCCTTCACCAAGTTAATGAAGAAAGGGGTCTCCTTTGTATGGACCGAAGAATGCCAACGCTCGTTCGACGACATCAAAAAGTACCTCACCAGTCCTCCCATACTGGTAGCACCAGTTGTGGGAAAGCCTTTTCTGCTATATGTCCGAGCTATGGAACATTCTTTTGGTGCCTTGCTAGCCCAGAAGAGCAGTGATGGCCACGAATAGGCAATCTACTATCTCAGCAGAACCATGACTGGAGTCGAGCCTAGGTATAATCCTGTTGAGAAAGAGTGCCTCACCTATCTCTTTGCTATCCAGAAGACGCGATACTATGCGTCCGGACAGACGATCTATGTCATGTCCAGAATCAATCCCCTCAGAGTCCTTATGACCAAGCCAGGGACATTAAACTCACGATTAGCCATGTGGGCAATCCTTCTGACACCCTATGATATGGTGTTCGTCCCGCAGAAGGCAGTCAAAGGCCAAGTGCTGACAGATTTCCTGGCAGCACACCCTGTGCCAGAGACGTTGAAACTCTATGACGATATCCCAAATGAAGTTTTAGAGTCCAATGCAGTCTTAGACAACTCGGTTTGGCACATGTTCTTCAATGGTGCTTCAAGAACATGACCAAAGGGCGATATCATTGTAGGAGTTAGGATCGTCCTCATCACCCCCGATGGCCTAGTCATCAATTGTGCATATTCTCTCATGGAGTCATGCACCAACAATGTTACAGAGTATAATGCTCTCATCATTGGGCTCCAACTCGCTAAACAGCTGGGGATTGACTACATCGAGGCCTATGGAGATTTGAAATTAATCATCAGCCAGGTTCGAGGGCAGTATGAGGTTCGACATGAAGACCTGATCCCCTACCACCAGGCAGCGATTGACATCATCTCTGTAAAACCCCCTTCCTAAATTTTTTTTTAGTATACATATTTTTATTATTATTTAACATTTTGTTATTAATTATATGGCTTTTAACCATATATAGGCATTTTACATATTATGGGTAACAAGCAATGGTTACACACATATATAAATAAGATACGATATTTAGTTAAATATTTTTAGAAAAAGTATTTTTGGTTTTTAGAAATTTTTGTTGTAATTTTTGGGGGCTATATATATATATATATATATATATATATATATATATATATATATATAATTGTTTTGAAAAAAAAGGAAAGCAGGTGGAGGACTGTTCATGTGAACAGTACTCACACCCGCGCGAACGAGAGGAGCACAGCAAAACTTCACAGAGAAGTTTAATTCAAACTTCTCTATAGTTACATCTTTTGATTTAAGATTTTTATAAAATCTTAATTAGATTCATCTCTATCTAATCAACCTAAACCTGGATCGAATCCTGGCACCCTACGGATTTAAATTCGATTAAAAATAGGAAGTTTTAAACACCCTATAAGGGCAGTCGGGAAATAGGGATTTGTCGATCAACTGCATCCTCAGCCCAAACTCCGACTCCAGGACCTCCCCCATACCCCCACGCTCGACGTCGGCCATCTGCTCGCCGCCATAGACGACCAGATCGCTGGCCAACCGCTCGAAGCCGACCAAAAAATAGAGAACCCTTTGTTTACGAAGAACCAGGTACCCATCTTTCGAATCAAAATTCTTTGATCGTGTTCGACGAAAATTCAATCTATCAAATGCTGTGCTAAGACGACATACCCACCTTTAAACCATAGCAATTAGAAAATTTTCTAATACATAAGAAATACCAGAAAAGTTTCGGGAAAGTAGAGGAAAATTTCTCGAAACCGAAACCGAGAAACCCCCCAAACCCCTGACCTTGGAAGGGCGATATCGACCCAGATATTAAGAATTTATAGGAAATAATTTAGAGAGTCCTAGTTAACATATACGAGATGGAAACCCATCGGGTAGAATCAATTGTTATTTATTGTACAGGAAGTTACGGATCGATGAACTTGTGAGAAAAACTATTTTAAAAATACTGAAATTTTAGAATTCTGTCCGATACGGTGTGCGCCCCGACAAACCGGGCAACGTAGTCGCACGCTATATGCATTAAAAGTCGCGTATGGATGTTGCCGATGTGTAGGAACTGACGGAACTCAGTTTCGTCGTGTGTGTGCAACGAAATCAGTCCGTATCCGTCGAGATAGCCCCGTATCGCCAATTTGTAAACATTGTCCTAACTTCGTGTATAGTCGTCGATTCGAAACGAAACTTACGCCAAAAGGTCCGAATCAAAATTTTGGTCCTGTTTTCCAAGTTTGGTTCGATTATGAGAAGGTCAAATCGGAACACCTTTTTGGCGTGCCCGTGACCCACTCAAACGGGCAATTTTGTACACGGCTCATCGGAATCCAAAACTGGACATACCATTGAGTTCCTATACTCAAACTGAATTCGTAAACATGGAGTTTGACGACTTTAGAGACCACAGACTTTGACACGTGTTTCGGTGCAAAGCGAGTCCAAGGGCGGACATTGTTTTGACCCGAAATTACGATTTTTCCCCTGTTCTAGAATTAGACTTTTGGACAGGCGTTTCCTAGGTATATCTTTTACACCGAGTACATTTTTTATGTTTGTTTAAGCGTTTGGAGTTGTTTGGAGATTGTGACGTTTCTTGGTTGACATTGTGATGTTCGGGACTTGCCACTTTGCGCCATCAAGCAAGATACCTTGCCACTTTACTTTGTAATTATTATATTCTTATTTTTAGTTGTTATTTTCAGCATTTCTTATTTCTTGATATTATAAACTGTGCGTCCAAGTCACACTTGGGTGCAAGCGACTCTATCGGTCATTTTTCTCGCTTTATTTGTTTCTCTTATATTGACTTAGTCTAGTGACCACCCATTGATGTTGAGGTATTCGTATATCTCATACGGCCTTGATACTTGCTTTACCATGTGATGTGAGTCACATGTAGGACACGTATCCGTGTAGTCGGTCGACCACCGATACGTATGGAGCGTGCGACGCATAGGAGTAACTGCCAATAGAATTGCATGGTAGAAGACTTGGCAGTTACTAGAGGTACATGTCAGTCATGGAGATGATGATACTAGGCATTGGGTGGAAAGAACAATACCTGACGTACGGGCTTCGATTGCACTTCCCTTGTAACCCGGAAGCTCCGGTAGAGATACGGGTATGTTCTGCCTCTCAGGTTGGCCACTGTCGTTCTTGTAACATCATGCACTTGGTCACTGGTGCCCAAGAGGGGACTATACCGGATCCTATATTCAGCCAGGGCTCATGCGTCGAAGGATTGTATCTCAACTGCATATTCACAGTAGAATGGTCAGGAACCCGATTGCATGCATACTTTTTTCTCTTATTATATTATCACAGTTTATATGCATGGTATTTTCTTGTATCTTGCTACGTCCCTCTGAGGACCTGGTTATCTCTCCAGGGTTAAACAATTTTTCACAGGAGTACGGAGCAACGTTGGAGCTATCCTAGATCGATGATGAGGCAGTCTTTACTGATTTCTAGTCTATTCTTTATTTGAGACATTAGTGGACATTATTTTTATCTTTTTTCTTTCTATTTTGTGGAGGGTGGACTTCGATCTTGTGAGACTATTTTTTATAGCTGTTTGGAGTGAGCATGTTCACCCGGCTATCTTTTGCTATACTTATTTATTTATTTGGACTCTATTATCTTCTGTGTTGAGCTGTGATGAGATTAGATTATATTATTCTGGCATGTAATTATTTTATTTACAGCTTATGTGCATATATGAGGATTCCCTATGTAGGAAAATTCTTCGTACATGTGCAGCTGGCATGTTTACGTGCTTGGTCCTATGTATTTTAGGACTGGGGCGTTACATGTTTTTGTGGTGGCCCATGCAGGTCAACGTTAATATTATTAGGTTATATGACAGTGCCCAACAAGCCTGCATATAGGAATAGGAATATCTTATCCAGAACTACTACTACCTCTTGACTTCCAATCTTTTTGAAACTTCCTTGATTATTTAATTTACCTCATATCTAATCTTTAATAATATCAACTTATCTTCCTCATGCCAACAGTATGCATTTAAGAAGCGGACGCACTTCTGCCTTAGCCCTCACATCTAGTGGAGAGGCTACTCTGGAGGGACAAAATCCTCCCATGACTCCAGAGACACCATACCAGCCAGGATAGTCGCAGCCTACTACGACACCGACGACGGAGTACCCAGAGTTTGCAGCACCCCCAAGCAGCTAGGCTGGACAGACTACTACCATGCCATCGGAAGGGAGTGTACTACTGCCTCCACCACCACCATTCCCTCAGCAGTTTCCCCCAAAGTCGGGACCTCAGATGCCCCCACCACCGACTGATGGAAGCCCTACTTCCCAATACATGTACGCCTTGATGCAGGCTCAGTAGCAGCAGACTGAGCTGATGAGACAGACGATGATGGCAGTATTGGCTAGACCTCCACCACCACCTCTAGTACCAGTACCAGCACTGGGTCTGCATCCTTATGAAGGCTCTATCAAGAACTTCACAGATATGAACCCCAAGGCCTTTAGAGGAACGGAGAAGCCACTAGAGATGTCACAGTGGCTTATTAGTACATAAAAGCTACTGAAGGCATCCCAGTTGCCAGATCGAGATTGGATGACAGCAGTGGACCTACTATTAGGAGATAATGCTCACCACTGGTGGAAGGCAGAAGAGAGACGATGAGGCCCTGGGATCACCTCGAAGCAGTTCTATGATGCGTTTTATGAGAGATTCTTCCCTATTCATGTTCGAGATGGTCTCTATGACCAGTTCCTTCATCTGAAGCAAGGGAATATGACGGTTTATGAGTATGACTCAGAGTTTAATCGCCTGAGTAGATTTGGTGTGGGATTGATACCGACAGAGTTAGAGAAGGCGAGGAGATTTCATCAGGGTCTTGCGCTAGAGATCAAGTCTTATACGACTACCCAGTCTCGAGTCTCCTATTCAGCTGTCCTGGAAGAAGCTTGTGCTCAGAAGATTCTTCGCAAGGAACAGCAGTAGGCATCGAGGTGCCATACCCCAGCAGTTACACTAGCCCGAGCTACGTAGGGCGGACCTATCAGGAGGACCGCAGGACAGTACCAACAGAGGACTACACCCTACCAGAAGCCCACTTGCCGCTTTTACGGAAAGCAGGGTCACGTCAGAGATGACTGCCGACTTCGTTTGGGCTTATGTATGAGATGTGGATCAGGACATCACTTGGCCAGAGATTGTCCTGAGCAGTAGGCTCTAGTTCATGCTCATCAGGCCCAGAGGCCTACCGCCCTAGCACCTCGTCTACCATTACCACCACAGACAGCACAGTACCACAAGTCCAGAGCTCAAGGCCCAGGACAGAACCATGGAAAGACATTCTCTCTAGCTGTTGAGAATGTAGAGACAGAGGTCATAGCATGTATGGTTTTAGTTGCATCTTTTCCTGATATTATATTATTTGATACTGGAGCCACACATTCATTTATAGCCACTAGTTTTACCACTAGACACAGCATTCCCATCACACCCTTAGCTAAGAATGTTAGAATCCTCACTGGAGGAGGAGTTGTACCTGTTAGTGGTATTTGTAGACTTTGTCCTGTAGTGACAAGTGGCAGAGAGATGAGGGCACGACTTCTTGTATTCCCTATGCCGACATTTGATGTGGTTCTTGGAATGGACTGGTTGAGCCAGCATTTCGCCCTCATAGACTGCCATAGGGGCAGTATTGTCTTTAGACCACCGAATGCGGCAGAGTTTGAGTTCACCAAAGAAGACGAAGAGAGTTGTGATGCACCCGCATCAGAGACTCACATGATGATGCATGATACCCCTCAGCATCCTATCAACACCGAGTTTGAGGATGTCTTCCCCGAGGAATTGCCAAGACTGTCGCCTGACCGAGACATTGAGTTTTCTATTGAGCTTATTCCGGGAGCCGAGCCTATTTCATCTCGAGTATATCGTCTGGCATCCAAGGATTTGGTAGAGATGAAGACGCAGATTGATGACTTATTGGAGAAGGGATTTATTCGTGCTAGTGCGTCACCATGGGGAGCACACATTCTTTTTATGCCTAAGAAAGATGGGACAGTGCGTATGTGCATCAACTACAGAGCATTGAATGCAGTGACGGTGAAGAACAAGTATCCCTTGCCGCGTATAGACGATCTATTTGATCAATTGAGTGGAGCAAAAGTAATCTCCAAGATTGACTTACGATTAGGCTATCACCAATTGAAGGTTCGGAAGGAAGACATTGCAAAGACAGCTTTTCGATCAAGGTATAGATACTACGAGTTCTTGGTCATGCCTTTCGGTTTGACCAATGCTCCCGCAGTCTTCATGAATTTAATGAACAAGATCTTTCACCAGTACTTGGACAAATTTATAGTAGTCTTTATAGATGATATCTTGATTTACTCCAAGAGTCAAGAGGAGCATGAGCAGCATCTACGGATAGTTTTGGGAACGTTAAGGAATGAGCGACTTTTCGTAAAGCTTAGCAAGTGTGATTTCTTCCTCAAGGAGGTATCATTTCTTGGTCATATTGTTATGGGTGATGGTATATCAGTGGACCCAGAGAAGATCACAGCAGTCAAATCATGGCCCGCTCCCACATCAGCTTCAGAGGTAAGAAGTTTCCTCGGACTTGCAGGTTACTACCGACGGTTCATAGAATATTTCTCTTGAATAGCGGGGCCTATGACCCGATTAACTTGCAAGGATCAAGAGTTTGTATGGACAGACGAGTGTCAAGCCACATTTGATAAGTTGAAGAAGCGATTGACCACAGCACCGATCTTGACAATACCATCGGGCCCGGAAGGATTTGTGATCTATAGCGATGCATCCGGGAAAGGATTAGGATGTGTATTGATGCAGCACGGTCGCGTAGTAGCATATGCATCACGACAGTTGAGAGTGCACGAGAAGAATTATCCGACCCATCATCTAGAGCTCGCAGCGGTTATCTTTGACTTAAAGCTATAAAGACACTACTTGTACGGCGAGAAGGTTGATATCTACACTGATCATAATAGCCTCAAGTACGTGTTCACACAAAAAGAGTTGAATATGTGACAGCAACGTTGGTTGGAGTTGATGAAAGATTACGAGATCGAGCTACACTATCATCCGGGCAAGGCTAATGTCGTGGCAGACGCATTAAGCCGTAAGCCCGTGGCCCACTTTTTGACTACACAGAAGGAGTTGATTAGAGACTTGGAGTAGCTTGGTATTGAGGTAGTATTGCCTAGAGCAGATGGCGTATTAGCCAACCTCCAAGTGCAATCATCATTGGTAGAGCGCATCAAGGCAGCATTGCCCAATGATGCTAGATTTTGACGGCTCAGAGAGAAGACTGAAGCAGAAGAGCAGACGGGATTGAGGATACACCCCGATGGGATATTACGATGTGGTGATCACATTTATGTTCCTAATGGAGAGCTACGACAGGAGCTGATGGCAGAGGCTCATAGTTCGACTTACTCTATTCATCCCGGAGGAACCAAGATGTACCGTAACTTACGACAGTATTATTGGTGGCATGGAATGAAGCGAGAGATAGCTCGTTTCGTTGCCAAGTGTTTGGTATGTCAACAAGTGAAGGCGGAGCACCAGAGGACGGCCAAATTTTTGCAGCCGCTACCCATTCCCAAGTGAAAGTGGGAGCACATCATAATGGATTTCGTCATGGGTTTTTCTCGGAGTCCTAGGGGACGTGACGTAGTGTGGGTGATTGTGGATAGACTTACCAAGTCAGCCCATTTCATACCTTTTAGAGTGGGCCAGTCGACAGAGGTATTGGCAGAGATGTATATGGAGCAGATTGTGAGATTATACGGTGTGCCTGTTAGTATTGTGTCGGACTGTAATTCGAGATTTACGTCGTACTTTTGGAGGAGCATGCAAAAGAGTTTGGGCACCCGATTGAAGTTTAGCACGGCGTACCATCCGTAGACAGACGGCCAGTCGGAGTGTACCATTCAGGCGCTAGAGGATATGTTGAGAGCGTGCATGCTTGACTTTGGCGGTTCATGGAAGGACCATCTTCATCTCGTTGAGTTTTTCTACAATAATAGCTATCAAGCGAGCATTCAGATGGCTCCGTTTGAAGCATTGTTTGGTAGGAAGTGTCGATCTCCTGTTTGTTTGAGCGACATAGGAGAGCGACAGCTACTGGGTCTCGAGTTGGCCTTGAGCACAGTGGAGACAGTGACAAAAATTCAGGGCCACCTACGAGCAGCACAGGATCGTCAGAAGCAGTGGGCAGATAATCGTCGCCCACCCTCAGAGTTCAAAGAGGGCGACCATGTGTTCTTGAAGATATCCTCCACTAGAGGCACAATTCGATTCGGAGGACGTAGCAAGTTGAGTCCAAGGTACATCGGGCCTTTCGATGTCTTAGAACGTGTTGGAGAAGTTGCATATAGATTGGCCTTGCCACCGTCGCTAGAGGGAGTGCATGACGTATTCCACGTATCTCAGCTGAGGAGGTATATGGCAGACAACAATCATGTGCTTGATCCTCCGAGATCACAGTTGGACCGAGCCTGTCATACGAAAAGCAACCAGTAGGCATTCTTGATCGTCTAGTGAAGGTGTTGCGGAATCAATCTATTCCATTGGTTGGCGTGGCTTGGAAGCATCACTCGCCAGGGGAGTCTACTTGGGAGCTCGAGGACGATATTCAAAATTGTTACCTGCATTTGTTCGACAACCAAGGTATGTCTTGCCCATGTTAGTTCCTTAATAGTTTCTTGCTTGCAATACATTCGACTCCCTACACTAGTTTAATTTCGAGGACGAAATTTTCTTTAAGTTGGGTAGGATATAAAACCCCCTTCCTAAATTTCTTTTTAGTATACATATTTTATTATTATTTAACATTTTGTTATTAATTATATGGCTTTTAACCATATATGTGCATTTTATATATTATGGGTAACAAGCAATGGTTACACACATATATAAATAAGATAGGATATTTAGTTAAATATTTTTAGAAAAATATTTTTGGTTTTTAGAAATTTTTGTTGTAATTTTTGGGGGCTATATACTTATATATATGTATATATATAAATATAAATATAATTGTCTTGAAAAAAAAAGAAAGCAGGTGGAGTACTGTTCATGTGAACAGTACTCACACCCGCGCGAACGAGAGGACCACAGCGGAACTTCACATAGAAGTTTAATTCAAACTTCTCCATAGTTACATCTTTTGATTTGAGATTTTTACAAAATCTTAATTAGATTCATCTCTATCTAATCAATCTAAACCTAGATCGAATCCTGGCACCCTACGAATTTAAATCCGATTAAAAATAGGAAGTTTTAAGCACCCTATAAGAGCAGTCGGGAAATAGGGATTTGAAAAAAAAAACTAATCGATCAACTGCATCCTCAGCCCAAACTCCAACTCCAGGACCTCCCACATACCCCCGCGCTCGACGTCGGCCATCTTCTTACCGTCGAAGACGACCAGATCGCCGGCCAACCGCTTGAAGCCGACCAAAAAATAGAGAACCCTCTGTTTTACGAAGAACCAGGTACCATCTTTCGAATCCAAATTCTTTGATCATGTTCGACAAAATTTCAATCTATCAAATGCTGTGCGTAGACGACATACCCATCTCTAAACCCTAGCAATTAGAAAATTTTCTAATACATAGAAAATCCAAAAAAAGTTTCGGGAAAGTAGAGGGAATTTTTTTTGAAATCGAAACCGAGAAACCCCCAAACCCCTGACCTTGGAAGGGCGATATCGACCCAGATATTAAGAATTTATAGGAAACAATTTAGACAGTCCTAGTTAACATATATGAGATGGAAACCCATCGAGTAGAATCAATTTTTATTTATTGTACAGGAAGTTACGGATCGATGAACTTGTGAGAAAAACTGTTTTAAAAATACTTAAATTTTAGAATTCTGTCCGATATGGCATGCGCCCCGACAAACCGGGGGACGTGGTTGCACGCTATATGCATCGAAAGGCGCGTATGGAAGTTGTCGACGTGTGGGAACTAACGGAACTCAGTTTCGTCGTGTGTGCGCGATGAAATCAGTCCGTATCCGTCGAGATACCCCCATATCGCCAATTTGCAAACTTTGTCCTAACTTCGTGTACAGTCGTTGATTCAAAAAGAAACTTATGCCAACAGGTCCGAATCGAAATTTTGGTCCTGTGTGCCAAGTTTGGTTTGATTCTGAGAAGGTCGAATCGAAACCCCTTTTTGGCGGGCCCGTGACCCACTCAAACGGGCAATTTTGTACACGGCTCATCGGAATCCAAAACTGGACATACCATTGAGTTCCTCTCCTCAAACTGAATTCGTAGACATGTAGTTTGATGAGTTTAGAGACCATAGACTTTGGCACGCATTTCGGTGCAAAGCGGGTCCAACGGCGGATATCGTTTTGACCCAAAATTATAATTTTGCCCCTGTTCCAGAATTAGACTTTTGGATAGGCATTTTCTAGGTATATCTTTTACACCGAGTATGTTTTTGATGTTTGTTTCAGCGTCCAGAGTTATTTGGAGATTGTGACATTTCTTGGCTGATATTGTGATTTTCAGGACTTGCCACTTTGCACCATCAGGCAAGATACCTTACCACTTTACTCTGTGTTTATTACATTCTTATTTTTAGTTTTTATTTTTAGCATTTCTTATTTCTTGATATTATAAACTGTGCGTCCAAGTCACACTTGGGTGCAAGCGACTCTATCACTACAACAAAAAAGTGTTTTAACGACACTCAAAAAGTGTCGTTAATGACTTTCCATGACACTTTTTTGGTGCTGTCTAGAGGGGGTGTCATAGAAAGTATTTGACTTTCAACGACACTCGATAAGTGTCATGTAATAACTTTATGATGACATTTTCTGAATGTCATGTAATGCTTATTCCACAGCACTTTACTGGTGTCATGTTAACGTGCTTCAATGTCATTTCATAAGTGTCGTCAAAATTATGACACTTTGTAAATGTCATCTAAAAATATTCTATAACATTTAATAAATGCC
Organism: Iris pallida; assembly: GCA_029216955.1. NCBI lineage: Eukaryota > Viridiplantae > Streptophyta > Magnoliopsida > Asparagales > Iridaceae > Iris > Iris pallida. Next base: position 17,875,420 of record JANAVB010041820.1, read on the forward strand.
ATGTATACTTTTCATGACACTTTTTTAAATGACTTCCAAGCCTCACCATTAATTATATATATATATATATATATATATATATATATATATATATATATATATAACCAAAAAAAATATATATATATATATATATATATAACCAAAACCATCTTCACAAAAAATAAAACTTTAATGTGCCAAAAGTAATATTTTAAACAAATTCCAGCTCGTACAATGTCAATACAAGGTTACAAGAATACATTATTCAACTTGTTTAAGAGTAACAAAGTCTATTACATAATATGCAAGTCCTAGTTCTACTTCTTAGCATCCACCTTTTTCGAGCATCAAACTCGAACCTAATCCGCACTCATCATTAGCTCTGCACAGAAAAAAAAATTAAAATTAATATTTGGACTATAAGATATTAATATAAAGTACTAAAACAACTCAAATCTTTTATTTTTACTGAAAATTAGGCATAACAAAAAATAAGAGGGAAAAAACTCAATTGCAGTAAAATTTAATTATCGTCAAGCACTTGCAAATATTTACCTAAACCTCAACTAGCCTTTGACTCTAAGATTTCTTTTTCTTGTTTTAAAGAAAGATATGGTTTTGCTAGTGTTACAAAGGACGAACTGAATGGAAAAAAAAAGGATTCAAATAGCCGACCCCAAATTTGGGCTATTTTCTTTTTTTTGGTTGTATCTATGAGTGTGCTCAAGTCTCATGTAAATATCAAAGTAAACTAATTCTGCATGTGGATAGCCAAGTGGTGATACACATTGGTAATTCTGCATTGAGCGGACGCTGCTGGTCTCCACCTGCCACGTCCCCTAGGAGGAGACGACTGAGGGGGAAAGGATGAGAGGGTGAAGGAAGTAGGGGTGGGACTGCAACAGCGAGGGTAGAGGGGTGAGGGCATTGGAGAGAGGATGAAGGAAAAGAGTCGGTGGGAGAGATTTGAGAGATGTTAGAGATTTTAGAGAAGAGGGGAGAGAGACACCAAAATAAAGAGAAAGTACAGATTGGGGAAAACATAGCGCCAAAATGAAAAAGAAAGCGGGATAATTATTTTAAAATGACACTAAAATTGTGTTGTCTTTATTATTTAGTATTAGATGACATTTTTTATTGTGTCATTGAATATATTTTTACGGCACTTATAAAAAAGTGTCATGGATGATGATAAATATCATATTACTACGACACGTTTTAGCAATGTGTCATCATAAGAAATAATTAATGGCACTTATTTAGAAAGTGTCGTCAAGAAAGTGTCGTTATTAACCATTTTTGTTGTAGTGTATCGATCGTTTTTCTCGCTTTATTTATTTCTCTTTCATTGACTTAGTCTAGTGACCACCCATTGATGTTGAGGTATTGGTATATCTCATACGACCTTGACACTTGCTTTACCACATGATGTGAGTCACATGTAGGACATGTATCCGCGTAGTCGGCTGGCCACCGATACGTTTGGAGCATGCGACGGATAGGAGTAACTGCCTATAGAATTGCATGCTAGAACACTTGGCGGTTACTAGAGGTACATGTCAGTCATGGAGATGATGATACTAGGCATTGGGTGGGGAGAACAATACTTGACGTATGGGCTTCGATTGCACTTCCCTTGTAACCCGGAAGCTCCGCTAGAGATACGGGTATGTTTAGCCTCTCAGGTTGGCCACTGTCGTTCTTGGAACGTCATGCGCTTGGTCACTGGTGCACAAGAGGGGACTATACCGGATCCTATATTTAGCCAGGGCTCATGCGTCGAAGGATTGTATCTCAACTGCATATTCACAGTAGAATGGTCAGGAACCCGATTGCATGCATACCTTTTTCTCTTATTATATTATCTCAGTTTATATGGCATGGTGTTTTCTTGTATCTTGCTACGTCCCTCTGAGGATCTTGTTATCTCTCCAGGGTTAGACGATTTTCCATAGGAGTACGGAGCGGTGTTGGAACTATCCTACATTGATGACGAGACAGTCTTTACTGATTTCTACTCTATTCTTTATTTGAGACATTAGTGGACTTTATTTTTACATCTCTTTTCTTTCTATTTTGCGGGGGTTGGACTCCGATCTTGTGAGACTATTTTTCATAGCTGTTTGGAGTGAGCATGTTCATCCGGCTATCTTTTGCTACACTTATTTATTTATTTGGACTCTATTATCTTTCGTGTGGAGCTGTGATGAGATTAGATTATATTATTCTGGCCTTTGATTATTTTATTTACAGCTTATGTGCATATATGAGGATTCCATATATTGGAGTATTCTTCGTACATGTGCAGCTGGCATGTTCACGTGCTTGGTCCTATATATTTTGGGACTGGGGCATTACAATCTCCACATTCACAGGGTTCTTTATAGAAAACATGTCGTGCCTACAGAACTTAGAGGTCGACGTACTAGCCAGCCTCGCTGCTTCTCTGGCTGCCCCCGTTGCATCCAAATATGCCATTACAGTGATGGAACGAGAGCTACTTTGTCTGAAGAATGCTTTACATATTTGTCAAAGCTACTCATTACAAGTAGACACTGACGTGGACATTCGAGACTAGCGATTCCCATTCATAGATTACGTAGTCTATGGAATCCTGCCTGAAGACCCAAAGGAAGCGGCCTCCGTCATGAGACGCTCACTCCGATTCTTCTATGACACGGCCACCAAAATGTTGTACCTTCGTTCAGACGACGGACTCCTCCTGCATTATTTGTCCTAAACAGAAGCGCAAGAGGCACTCTGAGAGGCGCATGATGGAACCTGTGGAGCCCATCAGCCCGGCCGTAAGTTACAAGACCGGTTGTACCGTATGGGCTATTATTGGCCCACCATGATGGCAGATGCCATAGATTACACAAAGAAATGTCGGGCATGTCAGTTTCACGCTGACTTCATCCACCGACCTTTGGAATATCTACACCCTACGATGGTTGCTTGGCCATTTGAGGCGTGGGGAGTGGACATCGTCGAGCCGTTCAGCCCACCCTCCTCCAAAGGACACCGGTTTATCCTCGCCATCACTGACTATTTCTCCAAATGGGCGGAAGCAGTACCACTGGTAGAAGTGAAAACCTCTAACATTATAAGCTTTATCAAGCACTACGTTATTTACCGCTTCGGAGTTCCTAGAAAGATTGTCCATGATAATGGCCCCCAATTCGTGAGCCACCCATTCCATCAATTCTGCGATAAGAACCAGATACAGAATGTGACGTCAACGGCTTACAATCCTGCGACTAATGGGTAGCTGAGGCATTCAACAAAACCATCGTCAAACTGCTCAAGAAAGTCGTCTCTTCTAACAAACGCGATTGGAATGAGAGGTTGGGTGAATGTCTATGGGCTTACCGTACGACCGTTCGGACACCCATGGGCAGCACACCATTCTTTCTTATCTATGGAAGCGAAGCAGTGCTTTCCCTGGAAATCCAAATCTCGTCCTTACGGGTAGCTATCACCAACCAGCTGACTGACGAAGACACTCAGCTCCGACGGCTACAAGAGTTAGAGGCGTTGGACAAAAAATGCCTACTAGCGCAGCAAAGGATCGAGCTTTACCAAGCTCGTATTTTTGGGACCATTAACAAAAAGGTCCGGGAAAGAACGTTCCAAGTGGGAGACCTCGTCTTAGCAGTTCGAAGACCGATGGTGATGACTTAAAAAATGGCAGGGAAGTTCGAACCCAAGTCGGAGGGACCGTTCGTCATAGAGACGGTGTATTTCAACAGGGCTTGCCGACTGGCCAAATCGAATGGTGACTTACTTATGATGCCAATCAATGGCAAGTTCCTGAAGAAATACTACGTATGAAGACATGCAATACCAGCAAAAGCCCTCACGTTCCCGTGGGTGCTCACAGAGCCATGCCATGTCAACAAAAGAAGAAAAGACGCTTTGTTCACCCTTAAAATGATGTGGGTTCAGAAAAAGTCATGATAAACGTTCGCGAGAAACGAGGAGTCATGATCAAAACTTAAGGAAGCGACGGCTTGAGGTATTTAATGCTGAAGCCCAAGCATGACATCAGCCTGGCAGCAGACGTGATGGGCATTTCACCTACAAAGATACACGTGTTATGCTTCTTTTCAAAGTATCCTGAGCTTGACTCAAGTTCGGAACACTTTGAAGGGGGTATTGTAGAAGCATAAAAAAGTGCAGGGTGACACAAGGCGCATGTGGGTACTCACGCTACCTACCCATCATCACAGAGGCAGAGATGATGAGCAGTGCAGGTTGGTGCTCTCGCTACCAACCCAGCTTCGCAGAAGTGAAGGCGGTCAAGCAGGCCAACAGAAAAGACAAACTCAAAAAAAATAAATAAAAAGTTCAAAAAAAGTTCTTTATATTAAATCATGGCTACAAGAGTCTATTATAGATTCATCACGATTACATAAAAAAGGACTTCCTAATTACAAGGATCTGTTACAAAGTATTTGTGATTACATATGCTGAACTAGAAACTCCTACGTATCTATGCTGGGGTTCATCTTCACAGTGTAATTGTCATGAGTGAAAGGACTGTGGATAGAAGATGTGAATGCAGTCGCCATCAAAGTCTACCACCATAGCAGCCCCCTTCAGATGTACAGCTCTTCCTGAAGCAGCTATTGGCTCGAGCGAGAATTCAGTCCACAGTACGATAGGAGGCCTTTTTCAAAAGCGCATCAGCTTCTGAGGGTCTTCCAGCCTAACGAAAGCGCACAACCGCCAATGAGCAGGGCCGAGCACAACCTGCGGTGCTTCATATTGGCAACAAGACCTAACTAGGTCCTCAGGACCTCCAAGACCTCCAAGATGTTGCTCAGGTTTGAACTCCCCATGAGAAGGGTTCCAGCACATCCCGAAGCTCATCAGCAGTTCTTCTACGAAGGCACAACTCCTTTGAAGAAGGGATCCTCAACCAAAATCCGACTTAGGCAAGGCCAATGGCCACTCGAAGCTAAGTCTGGATCCAACATGGTGTTGAATGATAAAAAGAGAAAGACATGACTCTTCGGAAGAATGTCCCCCTTTATATAGGACGAGAGTGGTCCAAGACATAGGCCATGGGGCCGTCGGTCAAAATTCCCACATTAATGGGATGAACCTAAGACTCAGCACGATGAACCTCATTAAATGGGTTCATTCGACTAAGTCTTAGACCATTAAAAGACCTCTTGAAATTTCCCAAGTAACGGTGGTCAATTAAGAGGGAGTCATTCCTTAAAGAGTTGTCATTAATTTCTCTTAAGGAAGACTTCAAATACTTCTTCAAACCAGAAGCGCAGCTACAATCCTGCGCCAGCAGGAGGCGCAGACTGGTGATGACTTCACATCATCCCAGCTTCAACGGTGCAGACTTCTGCTTCGACCCAGAAGCTCAACCCCCTTCATCAAAGACTTGGGAAACACTATTGCATCCAACATAAGTTCGCCTGCCGCTCCAAAAGCACAGTAACCTCGTTAGCCTGAAGCACATCCTAGTCGTCATCCTGAAGGATAGTGACTTTACTACTCGAAACACAGCCTACTCGTCGCTCAAACGCACAGAGGATCCGTCATCTTCGAAACATAGTCCACTCATCGCCTGAAAGCACAGAGGCTCCGTTGTCTCCAGGAGAACAGTCTACTCGTCGCACCAGAAGTACAACAGCACTAAGACCTCGCTAGAGGCACAGGTTGCATGGTCCCACCTAATTGATTTGTTTAAACCGCCACTCTCAAAGATAGGACCGAGGTTGATCATATTGATAAGTGCAAATATCTTATCAATTGGTTTAAAACTCAGATAAGGACGAAGTTTGCTCTTTTAATAAAGGTCGTATCAAGTCGGTTTGTTTAAACCGATCGCCTTCTGAAGATCAAACATAATCCTACTATGAGATGAAATCCAAGATCTACTCAGCTTCATCTAAACAGAGGATTCCAGCAATAGACATGCGACACGTGTCTCTTCCTTCGATTATTTTGATAACCAGCTAAGATCTCGATAGAAGGGAATCTCGACGTCTGCCACGTGTCAGCTCAACAGAAGCCCATACCGTACAATAACAACAGATTCCTTTATATCTCAAATCTGAGTGCACATCTCATATGTGTCCCCCATTCCCCTATAATTAGAAGGAGTTTTCCCTTAAAAAAAAGAGGAGGAGGACACACAGAGAGAGGAAAGAAGCAGAAGGCAAAAGGCAAAAGGCAGAGCTTCGAAGTCTTCAACTTCGGCATCCTCTTGATCGGTAACCCTAGAGTTCCATCAAAGGTACCAAAATGCCAAAGCAAGTCCAACTCGTCGTCACATCGTCAACGGAGTAAAGGAGCTGCTGTAGTGCTCGATCTCCACCATCGCGCTTTCCTAGAATTCTTGTACTTAGATTTCCTCGCATAGGAATCAATTGTACCTTTTTTCAAGTTAAATAAACAAAAAGTTCGTATAACCTTTTTTGATGTCGAACACGCCAGACAAGGGGGTTAATCTTCACAGACGTGCAGCCCCCCAGACGTACTACACTGTCAGAGCGAGCAACTTCCTGAAGCAGCTATTGGCTCGATCAAGAACTCAGTCTACAGCACAGGCCATGCCTCCGCCATTGAGCAGGGCAGAGCAAAACCTGTGGCTCTTCGGATTGACAACCAATCCAAATCCGAAAGCTTGGATCTTGAAGACCTCCAAGACTTTGTTCAGGTTCGAACTGCTCATGCCAAATGCTCAAGCGCATCACGAAGCTCTGCAGCAGTTCTTCTATAAAGGCACAACTTCTTTGAATTAAGGGATCCATAGCCATCAGCCGACTTGTGCAAGGCCAATGGCCGTTCAAAGCTAAATCAGGATCGAGCATAGCGTTTGGAATGCTTAGAGAGGAAGACGACTCTTCAGAAAAGCTTCTCTTTATATAGGTGAGTGTGGTCCAACCAACATGCCACGTGGCCGTCGGTTGAAGACGCCCAAATTAATAGGATGAACCTAGAACTCAGCACAACGAACCTCATTTAATAGGTTCATTTTACTGAGTCCTAAGCCACAGACTTCTTGAATTTCCTAAATAACGGCAACAATTAAAGAAGAGGACAACCGACTCGTCCATCAAGAAGGGCAGTCATTAATCGCTCTTAAAGACTTTGACAAAAACTAGCTCCTTCGATTCAAATGTGCAGCCTTCCCACTGCGCCCTCTCTTTGACTCAGAAGCGCAGACTCCTCGCTGCACCATCGCTTCGTCGCAGTGGCTCCGCCGTCTTCAAGACCTAGTCTACTCGTCGTCCTAAAGCACAGTGACTCCGTCGCCTGAAGCATGGTCTCTGAAGCATAGTCTACTCATCGCCCTAGAAGCACAGTGACATTGTCGCCCTAAAGCACATCGACTCCGCTGCCTGAAGCACAGTGCACTCATAGCCCTAAAAGCGCAGTTCCGTTTCCTAAAGCACAAGCCCACTCTGTAGGACCGTTGAGCACCTCTAGAGGGGGGGTAAATAGAGTGCGTGTGTGCAGCGGAATATATCACCAATTAAAAATTTAAACTATGGCAGATATGTAAGAGACAGTAAATAGAGATAGAAAATTCAAACTCAGTGACACGGCGATATATACTGGTATCCCTCTGAGAGGACTAATCCAGTCTCGAGTACTCTTGCTCGATGTTAATCCACTATGGCACAAGCTTTAACTGAGAGCTTGCAGTCTCTTACAACACCGTGCTTGGTAACGAGCGCACGACCAGCTCCACACACACACCGTGCTTGGTGACGAGCGCACGACCAGCTCCACAACAAGAAAAGTTGTTGAAACTTGGAACGACCTCTTTACAACTCTTGAGTAACCAAAAGACTCTAAATCAACTCTGATAGTACTGGCTTTTGGCTAAGAGATGTGTATGTGAGATTTGAAAATCTTGGATCGTTTGAAAACACTTGAGAAATAGAGAAGAGAGAATGAAGAATGAATTGATGATTTGAAATAAAAAAGTTCTTCTCTATTTATAGGTGTTTTCTCCAACCGAACTCGGGCAGAACTCGGACAGAGTTCGGATACAAATATCTTGCAAAGAGACGTTGCTCGCATATTTGGAGGCAACAGAAATTTGAATAACTTGTGACCGAACTCGGTTAGAGTTCGGACCGAACTCGGGCCGAACTCGGTTAGGAGTTCTGTCAGGAGATATTTGAAAATCATTTGCAAAAATAGTTTTCAAATTTGTTTTTGGTTATTTGTAAAATTATTTTGAAAGACTATTTTCGAAATATGTTTTTGAAATACTTGTAAACGAATGGTAAATAGGTAGGCTTTTTGGAATGTGGACAGTTTTAACCCTAAGCCAGTATTACCACAATTGATTTTACAGAATCAATCCTAGACTCAATAAAATGTAAAATACAGAATAAAATGAGAAATGAGTCTCCAGTAGATTTGATGATGTTGACGCTTTGATTGATGCGGTACATCGTCCGTTGAATATGATTTCATGAATCCTGAAATGATTAGCAGTATTTTCTATATTTTGTGTATTGACTAAAGTGTATGTTGATTATCGAAATCGGGTGTGACCATGGAATGGGCCAACAATCTCCCCCATTTTGATAATTGACAAACTTGAGTCTATACCAAAATATATTTATATCAAATAGAACAAAATACAAAGTACCTGAAAAATATTTGGATTTTATTTTTGGATTGTTGTATATGCGCGCTTTGGTATACTCTTTTTCTCCCCCTTTGTCAAGTAGTAAAATGAATAGGCTCCCCCGTAAATCGTAAAGCCAACAATAGACAAACACAGGACAAAGTGAAGCAAAAAGAAATAATCACAGCATAGACATATATGGAACAACTAATATAGAATAAACCAACTCATAATAAACTGAAATAACATAGAAGTTTCCACTAGAAATCCAAAGAGTACAACTGATAATGTCTAACTAAACAGTTTAGACATAAAAAAAAAACTACTACATCAACTGTATCAACTAATCAAATCAATATCCACTAGTCCAAGGCTGAATCCACGTCACATCGTGGGGTCGTCCGCACCGGGAGGATCATGAGGGACGTATGCTGCAGTCGGGTCGAAGAACTGAAAGGTAACCTCATCAGTAAAACGAGGACCCGAAAAAGCAGGGTGAGGAAGGATGGTGACCGGATGGACTGGATCCTGAGCCAGGCTATAGTGGAGATCAGCAATACTATTTCTCAGCACCTGGGCCTGAGAAATGTACCGGAACTCTGAGTCCTGATGACGTTGCGTAGAGACCGCAACAAAGTCATCAAAGCGCTGGTAGAAAGTAGGATCGAATCCTGGGGCAGGTGCCGGAGCAGGAGGAGCAGCAGCTGGAGGGACCTCAGCATCAGCAGCTGGAGCAGGAGCAGCTCCAGGTGGTGCAGGAAATCGACGAGAACGAGTCAGCTCAACAGGAGGAGAAGAGATGGCACACGTCTCAAGATCAATCTCGAAACGTCAAAATATGGAAGCAAGGTGCATAGGATATACTAAATTCCTACCTGCATTTTTGCAGTTAAGCATCCAGGACATCATAGTTTTGGAAACGGAGAATGGGATGCCAAAGTGGATGTGATATAGAACAGAAAGTTCCAAAAAAGTAACTTCATCGGTAGAGCCTTTCTTCGGAAGAAGAGCAAAAAATATCATACTATGAAGCTCATAAAATGTTTGGTTCAGATGTTTGGCAAAAATTCTTCGGGGAGGAGGGTTAGGATGACAAATTAATTCCCTAAAAGAAGCCAAAGTGACATCAGCAGGGAACTGAATGTGGTAGATGTCAACTAATGCATCACCAAGATCAGGAATGTGAAAGAATTCACTGATGTCGGTGGCGCTAAATTCTAATTCTTGCCCAGCAATGCAAGAATAGAAATTGCCGTTTGGTTTTACCTGCAGATTGCAGTAAAACATACGGACTGCATTGTCGTAAATGCTCTCTTGGACCTCGAAGAAATCGCGGTATCCAAGTTGGTCAAAGATTTGAGCATATTCAAAGAAAGTGGTAAAATTGACGAAAGCTCCAGAGCAAATACGACGACTAGAGAAAGAATCGAACCAGAGATCCGAGAAGTCTTTGTCGGGGAACAAAGTAGCATCGTACTCTTCGGGATCTCTCGGTCGTGCTGGACTAAAGAGACTAGCAGGAGTGTAGTCATAGGAAGAGGAAGCACCTTGAGAAGAGGTTCCTCTTTGACGTTTGGGGGCCATGAGGAGATGGAAAGAAAAAGAATACCTTTAAGGAAAAAGGAAGGAGAAGGAAGATGACCGCCCACTGGAACTCGTCAAACCCTTGCTAAGAAGGAGGAGGAGAGGCTTCTAGTAGGAGAGGAAGGCTTTCCACGTTTTGTTGTGAAGAAAAAGTGGAAGGAAAGTTGGATTATATAGGCACTAGGGCCTGCTGTTCGGTTCTGGAAGTTACCACAGCGCCGACCGAACTCGGTCCGAATTTGGTCCGAACTCGGTCAGAGTTCGGACCGAGTTCGGCCACTTGCATTCCCGAGATAAACAGTGCATACTGGTAAGTTTAAAAGTTAAATTTAATAACATTGACTGTTTTATTAAATAATGATTGTTATTTCTGAGTTAACTGTAGGGGTTGTCCTAGCTAACGGAGGTTCACCGGAGAACTCTTAAATACCGCTTCGCTTCGACCGTAGCCGTGGTGACATACATACCCTTTTTAAGTTTGTACCCAAAAATAATTTTCGTTTAAATAAAATATCAAGTCATAAATTCAATTTTAATTACCATATGCACTATGAGTCCGAGAATTCAAGAATGCCGAGCTTACGCCTCAAAATGTTAAAACGGTCTTCAGCCAATGGTTTAGTGAATATATCTGCTAGTTGATGAACAGTGTCAATAAATTCTAGGCAAATATCCCCGTGTTGTTGATGATCACAAAGAAAATGATGTCTAATTTCTATGTATTTTGTGCGTGAATGACAAACAGGGTTCTTAGTCAGATTTATTACACTAGTGTTGTCACAATAAATAGGAACATTTGTATAGTACAGATTGTAGTCCTCTAGGGTTTGCTTCATCCACAAAATCTGAGCACAACAACGTCCTGCGGCGATATACTCAGCCTCAGTTGTTGATAATGCTACTGAATTTTATTTCTTGCTAAACCAAGAGACTAAGGCCTTTCCTAAGAAATGACATGTGCCACTGGTACTTTTACGGTCTACTTTGTATCCAGCAAAATCTGCATCCGAGTAACCTATAAGGTCAAAGGATCTGGTTTTGTGATACCATAAGCCAACTGTAGAAGTTCCTTTAAGGTGTCGGAAGATACGCTTAACGGCACTAAGATGTGATTCCTTAGGGTTTGCCTGATAACGTGAACATATACAAACGCTAAACATAATATCAGGGCGACTAGCAGTTAAATATAATAAACTACCAATCATACCTCGATACTTACGCTGATCGATAGGTTTGCCACTTTCGTCATCATTAAGCTTTGTAGATGTAGCCATAGGCGTCCCGATTGGCTTTACATTTTCGAAGTCGTACTTTTTCAGTATGTCCTTCGTGTACTTAGCTTGGTTGATGAATGTTCCAGACGAGTGTTGTTTGATTTGCAGTCCTAGGAAGAAGTTCAGTTCTCCCATCATACTCATCTCAAATTCACTCTGCATACACTTGGCAAAATTTTGACAAAGTTTTTCATTAGTAGAACCAAATATAATGTCATCCACATAGATTTGCACTAGAAGTATATCATCATTCATGGATTTTATAAATAAAGTAGTATCAATCTTTCCTTTCAAAAATCTATTATCAAGTAAGAAGGCACTTAGGCGTTCATACCAAGCACGAGGTGCTTGTTTGAGTCCATAAAGTGCTTTCTTAAGCTTGAAGACGTGATCAGGTTTTTGAAAATCTTCAAAACCAGGGGGTTGTTTCACAAAATCCTCTTCTTTCAAAAATCCATTTAAAAATGCGTTTTTCACATCCATTTGAAAAAGTTTAAATCATTAAAACATGCAAATGCGCAAAACATACGGATGGCTTCTAGTCTAGCAACAGGAGCATAGGTCTCATCATAATCAATTCCTTCTTCTTGATTATAACCTTGTGCCACTAGACGTGCTTTGTTGCATAGAACTTGTCCATCTTCACTGAGTTTATTTCGGAACACCCATTTGGTACCAATTATCGATTGACCAATTGGTTTAGGAATAAGTTTCCAAACTTGGTTTCTCTCAAATTGATTAAGTTCCTCTTGCATGGCAGAAATCCAAAACTCATCAGAAAAAGCTTCATCAACATTCTTAGGTTCTATTTGTGAAATAAATGCTACATGTGCTGCTAATTCAGAATCTTTAAGAGATGAACGTGTACTTACACCTTTGGATACATTACCTATAATGAGAGTTTCTGGATGATCTGGCTTGAATCTCAATGATTCAAATCTTTGGGCCATACCCTTCAAAAGGCTTTTCTCAGTTCCTGCATCTTCGGAACTTTTATCAGTTCTTGCCTCTTGGGTCAGATCTTTCTCAGAATTCTTCTTAGTCTTTTTAGGTGCATCTTCATCATCACTGTCGCTAGATCTGTGACTATTCAACTCATCAAAAGTAACATTAATACTTTCTTCAACAATCATAGATCTTTTATTAAAAATTCTATATCCCTTACTCTTAGCAGCATATCCGAGAAATATCCCGTCATCTGCTTTAGAGTCGAACTTTCCCAAGTTATCCTTGGTGTTCAGGATAAAACAGCGACAACCAAAAACTTTAAAATAAGAAATGTTTGGAATTCTTCCAAACCAAAGCTCATATGGTGTTTTCTTCGAGATTGGTCGAATTAATACCCTGTTTAAAAGATGACAGGCTGTACTAACAGCTTCTGCCTAAAAGTATTTAGGAAGATTATACTGATTCAGCATGACTCTAGCCATTTCGCTTAGAGTACGGTTCTTCCGCTCCACAACACCATTCTGTTGGGGAGTTCTAGGACAAGAAAATTCGTGGTAATATCCACTATCATCACAAAACTTTTTGAAATCAGAATTTTTGAATTCGCCACCATGATCACTTCGGATACGAGTAATCATGAAGCCTTTTTCGTTTTGTACCTTTTTACAAAATATCTGAAATTCAAAAATAGCATCACTTTTGTTTGATAAAAAGTAAACCCAAGTAAATCGAGAGAAATCATCAACAATAACAAAAGCATAGAGCTTACCGCCAAGACTAGCGACTCTACTAGGACCAAATAAATCCATATGAATCAACTGCAAAGGTCTCGAAGTACTTACAGCGTTGATGGATTTAAAAGTAGACCTATGTGCTTTGTTCTTTTCACAGTCTGCACATACCAGATCTCTCTTGAATGGAATATCAGGGAGTCCTTTTACCAATTTTTTTGTATTCAGACGTGAGATAGTATCCATGTTTGCATGTCCTAGTCTCATGTGCCATAGCCAGCTTTCATCTTGATTGGCTACTAGGCACCTTCCTGCATTATTAGTATTCTCCAAAAAGAAAACATAAATGCTGTCTTCTCTAATCCCTTTATATACGGGATCACCAGATGACATATCATATATGGTACATTTATTTTTTACAAAATTGATACCATAACCATTATCTGCCAAATGGCTTATGCTCAATAGGTTATGTTTCAATTCAGTTACTAGACAAACATCCTTTATTATTGGATAAGGAGAAATACCTATAGTACCATTACCTATTATATCACCTCTGAAGTTGTTTCCGAAGGAGACGTATCCTTCTTTCTTCATTGATAGCGTAGCGAATAAGGATGCATCACCAGTCATGTGTCGCGAACATCCGCTATCGAGAATCCATTTGCTTTTAGCATGAGAGGGTTGAGGGTCCACCTACAAGACAAGTAGATGAATCCTTTGGTACCTATTTTCTGAAGGGTCCACACAGATTAGCTTTAGGTCTCCAGACTAAAGTATGGTTGTTAACAAGCTTTCTTGCAAGACAATATTGTGATATGTGTCCGTGCGTACCACAATATGTGTAAGTCAGTTTAGTGGTAGAAACTGTATTTGCAAGCTTGTTTTGTTTGGAGAACCTGTAAGTGAAAGCATGATAGTGTTCGTGTTTCTTCTGTGCTTTCTTGTGTTTAGTCCTTCTAGGTGTATGCTTCGCATTAGGACTAATCTTAGGCTGTGTCACAGGTATTGCCTGTTTGCCTAACTTGATTTCTAACTTTTTAGAAATTGCAATAGACTCTTCGTATCTAGCAGTCATATCAAGGAGTCTTTGTTCAGTTACTAGGTGCATCTTCTTCTCTATGTCATAATGCTTTTGTACTTTAACATAGTCCCTTTCTTTCTTTTCAATATTGAGGATAGCCTCATGATAGTCTGCTTTAAGTTTGGCTATCTCTTCCGTGTTACCGGTAGTAGATGTCTCTTTAATATCTTCAATTAGATTAGACAGTCTAGCTATCTCGGTTGTGTGTGCCTTAATCTCTTTTCGAGATTGCTTATACTTGTCGAGCACAGTTTTGTGATCTTCAAGTAGTTCACTAAAGGCGTTCTCTAGTTCATCGAAAGTAAAATCATCAAACAAAGGATTAGATGATACCTTTTCAAAAGCCATGAGACAAACATTTGCATTGCTGCAGGGTCTGTCTTCTTCTTCTGAGTCACTGGCATCGCTTTCGTGCTAGATGCTTGTGTTCGCATACTTTCGACCAGATGTAGCTTTTCTGCTTGATCTTGATCTATCGTATGGACTGTTTTTCTTGGTGGTTGGACAGTCCTTCTTCATATGCCCTGATTTCTTGCATCTAAAGCATATAGTTTCATCTTCGTTGCTTTCTTGGACGTCTTTCTTCTTTTTGCTTGGGAACTTTAGATATTTCTTGAAGTTTCTCACAAGTAGGGCTCTTTCATCACCACTTGACGATTCTACATCGGAATTGTTGTATGTTGATTTTCTTGCTTGGGCTTTGAAGGCAATAGTTTTCTTCTTTGGTGTTGCTTCTTCAAAATCTTGCAAGTCGAGTTCATGGGTCATGAGTTTGCCCATCAGTGTCTCCAGAGTCATCGTGGTGAGATCGTTTTCTTTAATGATTGCTATGGCTTTTGGATTCTAGTTCTTTGTTAGAGCCCGCAGCACTTTTCTGATCTTCTCATGATTGCTGTAATCCTTGCCAAGAGATTGTAAAGGATTAGTTATATCAAGGAAACGAGTAAACATCTGTGTAATTGACTCACCGGGTTTCATCTTAAAAGATTCATACTCCTGTGTCAGTCTACTAATTTTGGATTCCTTTACTTGGGAAGTCCCTTCATGGGTTACCTCAAGGAGTTTCCAAATTTCGTGAGACGTCTTACAGGTTGAAACTCTGTTGAACTCGGTTTTGTCAATTGCACAGAATAGTGCATTGATGGCTCGAGCATCAAGACTAGCCTTTGCTTTTTCAGCATCGGTGTACTTGTCATGAGGCTTTTCCATAAGAATGCCTTCAACCACTGTGGGTGCTGGCTTCTTATATCCATTAATGACTATTGACCAAAGATCAAAGTCAAGAGACTTTAGAAAGAAAGTCATCCGTGTTTTCCAGTATGTGTAATTTGTTCCATCAAATAGGGGAGGTCTATTTGTGGACTGCCCTTCACCGTTGAATATAGATTTCACGGCTGCCATATATACTCTCTAAGGTATGTTATATAAGAATGTAACCTGCTCTGATACCAATTGTAGGACCGTTGAGCACCTCTAGAGGGGGGTGAATAGAGTGCGTGTGTGCAGCGGAATATAATCACCAATTAAAAATTTAAACTATGGCAGATATGTAAGAGACAGTAAATAGAGATAGAAAATTCAAACTCAGTGACACGGCGATATATACTGGTATCCCTCTGAGAGGACTAATCCAGTCTCGAGTACTCTTGCTCGATGTTAATCCATTATGGCACAAGCTTTAACTGAGAGCTTGCAGTCTCTTACAACACCGTGCTTGGTGACGAGCGCACGACCAGCTTCACACATACACCGTGCTTGGTGACGAGCGCACGACCAGCTCCACAACAAGAAAAGTTGTTGAAACTTGGAACGACCTCTTTACAACTCTTGAGTAACCAAAAGACTCTAAATCAACTCTGATAGTACTGGCTTTTGGCTAAGAGATGTATATGCGAGATTTGAAAATCTTGGATCGTTTGAAAACACTTGAGAAATAGAGAAGAGAGAATGAAGAATGAATTGATGATTTGAAATGAAAAAGTTTTTCTCTATTTATAGGTGTTTTCTCCAACCGAACTCGGGCAGAACTCGGACAGAGTTCGGATGCAAATATCTCGCAAAGAGATGTTGCTCGCATATTTGGAGGCAACAAAAATTTGAATAACTTGTGACCGAACTCGGTCAGAGTTCGGACCGAACTCGGGCCGAACTCGGTTAGGAGTTCTGTCAGGAGATATTTGAAAATCATTTGCAAAAACAGTTTTCAAATTTGTTTTTGGTTATTTGTAAAATTATTTTGAAAGACTATTTTCGAAATATGTTTTTGAAATACTTGTAAACGAATGGTAAATAGGTAGGCTTTTTGGAATGTGGACAGTTTTAACCCTAAGCCAGTATTACCACAATTGATTTTACAGAAACAATCCTAGACTCAATAAAATGTAAAATACAGAATAAAATAAGAAATGAGTCTCCAGTAGATTTGATGATGTTGACGCTTTGATTGATGCGGTACATCGTCCGTTGAATATGATTTCATGAATCCTGAAATGATTAGCAGTATTTTCTATATTTTGTGTATTGACTAAAGTGTAAGTTGATTATCGAAATCGGGTGTGACCATGGAATGGGCCAACACTCTCGTCGCCCAGAAGCACGGTGGCATCAAAGCTCCGTCAGAAACGCCGCTCGTATAGCGGTACAGCCTTACGAAGTGACATAGTTCCACGTGGCTAGATGGTTGTGTATATTTTTTCAGGATACCACCCTATCGGTCTATTTAAACCACTACTCTTAAGATAAGATAGAATTTAATTTTGTTGATAAGAGCAATATTTTATCAGTTTATTTAAACCACAGATAAGGATGGAGTTTGTTCTTATAGACGAGAGCCATATCCTACTGGTTTATTTAAATCAATTGCCCTCTAAGATAAGACAAAATCCAACTTTGGGGATAGGAACAGAATCTGCTCAGTTTCATCCGATCAATAAATAAGAACACACCACATGTCGTTTATTCAGTTATGTTTATAACTCCCCATAATATTTCGATAGAAGATAATCCTCGTGCCTGCCACGTGTTAGCTCAGCAGTAGCCCTCACCGTGTTGTCTAAAGATTCTCTCATATTTCGCGTGTAGCATATCTGCATAATCCTTATGCACATCGCATATGTGCTTCTCTATAAATAGAAGGAGTTTTCCTTCGATATAGAGGATTCAAAATCTTCAACTTCGGCATCCTCTTGATTGGTAACCCTAGAGTTTCAATCACCAGCACCAGAAAGCCAAAGCAAGTTCAATTCGTCGTCAAATCGTCAACGGAGTAAAGGAGCCGTTGCAGTGCTCGATCTCCACCGTCATACTTTCCCAGAAATTTTGTACCTAGATCTCCTGTTTAGGAATCAATTGTACTCTTTTTACGTTTAAATTCATATAACCTTTTGTCATGGCAAACAAGATGGCGGCTATGCTGGGGACTTCCTTCTCCTCCAACGAGAAGGTAGTGGCATAATATGACAGCAACTTGCTGGGATCTTCCCAGAAGACGTTGGTCGTACGTTTCGACCAATAAGATTTTGGATATCTTCTTTCTGAAGAGATGTCTAGTCCTTCGAAGCGGTTCATAAAACCGAAGAAGACTCAACCCACCTGGGTGTCGAAGGCGGCTGCGATGAGCAGTACGACGGAGGGGACTACGCTCCAGAACCCCCTGACCAACGAAGCCAAGAAGAAGATTTCGGCTACTGCTGCCATGTTGCCTCGCTTGATTCCCACTCCGGAAAAGCGTAACGAAGAATGCGGCTCCCCTGTGGCGGGCCTAACAAGGGCACAATGCCGAAGGAAGATCGTAGTGGCTCAACTGCTTATGGAAAAGCGGTGTCGACGAGAAGATCTATCTTTGACAGAATTGACTACCCATCGGGTAAGGCTGCATTGGACTCTGAACGTTATACAACTCCTAGGGGTAACCTAAAAAGATCCAAGGTAGCACGTGCGCTACACGGCCAAATTGCTATGCCAACCACTCTGTTGGATTCTGAATACTACGCACCCTTTCGGGGTTGTAGGAAGAAATCCAAGGCAGCACGCGTCTTGTGCGACCAATGTACTATGCCGATAGCAGATCAAAGGCCCGCGTTGATAGTTACGCGTGCAGCCAATGGAAAGCTATACAAAATCGGTACGAGTGCTTCGATGCCTCGACCGGTAGGACCCCGCTGTTGCTCGAGCACTCATTTGCTCAACTCGAGCCAGGGGGTACACCCTAGTGAGAATGACTCACATGAACAGTATTCCTGTAAGCTTGGAAGGAGTCTACCTCATCAGCAACTTTATGACCAGGACCTAAGCATGTCCCGCACGCAGGAACTAAGAAGAGAGAAGCTATCTCCATATCCTCACTCCTACGCACAACTTCCTTGCGTGTGCAATGGGGGTGCAGGAATGAAGAGACCCCAACGCTTTCCCACAAGCGTAAAACAGAGGAGGAGCCTGCGGCACAAGGTATACCTAAACCAAGGCATACTTGCACCCAGATCAACATCGACTATTGATGTCACCAGGCAGTCACATGGCCACCAAGAAGACAGTCCGTCTTCCAAAGATTATGACCAATGGCAGCTGTACATCAGCGAATCGACTGGGGGTCATCGAGCGAGGAAGAAGAGGAACTCCGTGTTGCTCCATGCAACGCGGCACGGGTTCTCCATCTCTCAAGCAGCTGTCCAAAAACCCTCCCATCTCGGACAACAAGCCCAAGAAGCGGCCTGAAAGTAGCAAGACGAAAGTACCCAACATAGGTGTGTTCCAACTCGTGCGCTCTAAATCTAGCTCCTTGTCGCAAAAAATGCCTCGTCAGATGCTGGGGGTAACCAGTCCTCCACCATTCATAACAATCCCATATTCTAATCCAACGAAGGATTGTATGACATAGATACCTCCGCAGGCGCAGGTAGCCAAAAAGAGGAGGAAAGTATTTATAATAACTTAGAGGATGATTGCAACCTGCCGATCTATCCTCAAGACGATGGGACTCAGCCCTTAAAACCGAAGAGCGAAAGATCTAATGTCCCTTCTACCCACCCGCACATGGTGTCCGTATTTATGGCCAAAGATGACAACAACGCAAAAAGCAGCGAAGGCTCTAGTCAGAAGAAACGTATAGAGGTTCTCGAGGAGAGCCTAAACATGTTAAACATTACTATGAAGTCCTTAGCTTCTGTTGTCCTGGAGATCAAGGAGAGATTGACCCCCTCTGGCTCGACTCCTGCTCCAGACCCAGCGGCTAACCGTAGGTCTAATGTGCTTCCCATCATGAGCCAAGCAGCGCCAGCATCATCTACTATATCAACAATTGGGCCTACAGTGTCGAATGAAATACAGCAGGCCATCAAAAAATTGTACACTCACTATGACGCCAAAGAAAAGTGAGCAATACTCCAAATGAAGGGGATTTGGCAGCCATATCCTGTTGAATGGGATAACGTGATCTATCCTCCCAAATATAATCAACAAACGCACATGTTGTTCGATGGAAAGGAGTCTCCCCGCCGATACTTGAGATACTTTGCCTCAGTGACGGGGCATCTACCAAAGGATGACGCCCTCCTCACCAATATATTTGTAGGAGCCCTGCAAGAGGTGGCCTACGAATGGTTTTGCAGCCTTTCGAACAACTGTATTTCGTCCTTTGAAGACTTGAAAAACCTATTCCTCAATCGATTCTACGAAGAAGGAATGGACATGACAATGTTGACTCTCATGGACATCGTTCAGAAGAAAAAAGAGCCGGTACGTGCATACATTAAACGCTTCCGCCAGGCCACATTGAGGTTACCTCCTGGTATACCTGAGCCCATGCTTATGGACTCCTGTCGCAAGAACATGCTTCCTGCGATCAAGTTATGGCACAGTTCTCTATGCGTAGAGTGGACGCCTTTCATCACAGAGGCGGATGTAGCTCAAAGAAAATCTCATGATGCACAATTGCTGGGACTAAACTTCCCCTCCCTCGAAGATAAAGGGAAGCGCTCATTTGACAGCAAATACGGAAAAGGGAAGCAAGCCATAACCGTCAACATTTCCAAAGGTTCGGCATCAGCGAACCCGAAGCCGACCGAAGCACAAAGGCTGAAAGAGACCTACGCCTTCAACGATGAAGACACACTAGAATTCTTCGATATGTTGGCAAAGAGTGGGAAACTTCAGTTCCCGCCGCCTAAGCATCCCAATAAAGTAGGAAAAGTGGACAATCCAAAATACTGCCACTACCACCAGTATGTCCACCATTCGATGCATGATTGTTACGTATTGAAAAGACAAATCCAGTGTCTAATTGACGCTAAAGTCATCTCATTCGACTACGAAGAGAAGACTATTACCGCCAATATTGTCACTCTCAAGTTCGTAAGTTTTACGAGAACAGAGCCTCAAGACAGCGTCGTCCCCATCCCGAGAGTGACGATAGAAGTAGTCAATCTTCCACCAGCCCATGACAATGCCCAATGCCTCATCCCCTTTACAATACCACGAGGCAAAATAATATGGGTCCATCCTGATCTTACTCCAGACATAATGACGCCTACAACATGCTTTGTCAAGGGAAAGAAGGTTAGGTCGTGTCGCATGACCTTTACAACAACTGATGACAACCTGGTTACCACTCGCTTGGCTCACCAGCGAGAAGAAAACCAAGCTCCAGAGGAAGAAACACCTTCGCCCGTTGCGGCCAATGCCCTCGATACATCAGAAGCAGGCCCATCTCAAGCGCCTGCTGCAAATAAACAGATACAGAAGGAGGTTCGCTTTGACAAGCCTCTGAGAAAAGACTCGGCAGTAGGGCCAACCAAGCCCTACAATTTTGATATATTTACACAACTGGCCAACACTTCGACTCGACTATCACTCTTCGAGCTTCTCCGTCTCTCCAAAGAGACTCGAGATGCCCTCAACGAAGCTTTACATAACGCTGACTCCTTCCTCACTCAGGTGCAACCTCCTAAGGAGAACCCGGCTGAATGTCTATATTGTTATGGTGTGGTCGAGGTGATCCCTACCATCACCTTCACTCTGCAGGATATGCTACTGAAGAACAATCGGCACAACCGACCCATGTACTATACAGGGTACGTTGGTGCCATTAAGGTCAATCGCATCCATATCGACCATGGCTCTTTTCTCACATCATGCCTCGAAGTTTACTCTAAGCTTTGGGGATTCTGATGCATCGGCTAACCGCGTCAAATACTACAGTGATTTCAACGCTGGAGAAAGTGAACCCCTGGGCAAGATCCGCCTGAAATGCTAAATAGGCGATCACTAGACTGACATTACTTGCTACGTCATTGACGCCGACATTAACTACAATATGCTGCTGGGACGACCATGGATTCATGAATACATGATCGTACCCTCCACTCTCCAATAATGTATGAAGTATGTAGCCAACGACGGGACTATCAAAATCGAGTTCGCTGACATCGATCCCTTCTGAGGACTCGAAGCGTATTGTACAGATGCTGATCTATTCAAATCAGTCCCATGGGACGATGATGCCAATGACGCCAACGACGAAGCAGAAAGCGCAGTTATCGCTGAAGAACCGTTGAAGGTTCGATTAATGGGAAAACCTTCCAAGACATCAGCTCCTCTCGTCATCAAGCTCCGAGGCAAAGCTCTGACTAGATCATCCTCGATCATGTCAGAGGCTGGCCAGGAGCCTATATAAATAAGGCTCCCCCGGAAGGCTCCAAAGCCAACACTAAGGTCACACGGACCTCCGACTACAGCCCCCTTGGTAGTCAAGCTGAGGGGAAACGTCCTCCACCTTCTTCTGTAACAGCCCTGGTGCTCTCGGATGAAGAGTTGGAAGACTACATATGGGCCAATACCGAAGCACATTCTTTAGATGATGTAATCCCTCAAGATAAAATTTTGTATTTTATTATTAGGAAGTTGTCTTTGAATTATTTTTGTGCGCATTGGAACACTAGGTATTTCTTAGACAACGCTCTATATATGCTGTAAATACAAGTGACAACCGCCAATCTCGTAAGCCGAGTTGTCCTTTCTCAAGATGCCTACTTCTTGGTTCTAGCAAAGAAGAATGAGGAGGAACCCATCATCTTCGGCCGATTGGAGCACCCACAGCGACTGGCTACGGCAGAACAAGAACTCGATAACGACAAGATGTAACTCTACCGTTACACTACTCAAGCCAAAAACCTCATCCAGAAAATGGGTTACGACTTGAACAGTGATAGAGGACTGAACTATGGCAAAGGCCGATGCCTTCCCTTACGACTTCGTGACCCGAAGGAAAAGTCCAAAAATTACTACCAACGTACTCGCCGAGGGTTGGGTTATGTTACACCCACAACAACGTCGGAGAGCTCTGAACCAGAGGTCCCGATGTGTTCACATTCCTCGGACTCCTCAACCTGGGACTCCGATACCAGTATCGGCCAAGCCCTCAAGAAGGTATTGTCCGTTAATATGATCTCCGTAGGTCCCCTAGTCGAGGATGAAGACCAAATGCTTGAATACTTCAAAGATGAACCATAGGCTCAGTGCCTCGGATCCCAATGGGAATGGCGCTTCGAACAACACGAACCTCCCACTGAAGATGAAGTCGTCCAAGTCGAGCTAGAAGATGAGGTTTTTCCTTAAACCCATCTTCATTAGCAAAAGCTTGACAGAAGAAGACAAAAAATCTCTGATACAACTTATCCAAGAATACATCGATGTCTTTGCATGGAGCTACGAAGACATGCCGGGTTTAGACTCGCAAGTCGCCATGCACCGTCACAACATCCTACCCGATGCTAAGCCTGTCAAACAGCAATAGCGATATCTTTGCCACAACATCGTAGATGCTATCGAGGAGGAAGTCGACAAACTCTTAGAGAGTGGTTTTATTCGCGAAGAACAACACCCAGATTGGGTGGCCAATATTGTCCCATTCACTAAGAAGAATGGAATAATTTAGGTCTGCATATACTTCAGGGATCTCAACGCGGCCTGTCCAAAAGATGAGTTTCCCCTCCCGATCCCCGACGTGATGATCGACAACACTTATGGCTTCGAGCGTATGTCCTTCATAGATGGTTTCTCAGTCTATAACCAAATCAAGATGTTTCCTGAAGACGAGAAACATACTTCATTTCGGACTCCAAAAGAAATATACTGTTGTACGGTGATTCCCTTCGGGGTGAAGAATACGGGGGCAACATACCAGCGGACAATGAGCACCATATTCTGCAAACACCTCCGAAAGACGATAGAATGTTACGTTGATGACATTGTCAAAAAAAGCAAAAAGAAATCCAATCACTTGGATGACTTGAGAACAGTGTTCGACTTAATGCGAACAAATCAACTGAAGACCCAACCAAGTCATTTTTGGGAGTCTCTAGTAGAAAATGCTTGGGCTTTATCGTCATAGCCAAGGGTATTCATATTGACCCTGAGAAGATTAAGGCGATCTTGGACATGGCGCATCCAAAGAATCTCTGCAAGATTCGAGGCCTGCAAGGGCGCTTGGCACATATCAGAAGATTCATAGCAAATCTCTGTGGTAGATGTCAATCTTTCACCAAACTGATGAAGAAAGGTGTTTCTTTTGTTAGGACAGAAGAATGCCAGCATGTGTTCGACGAAATCAAGAAGTACCTCACTAGTCCTACTGTACTAGTGGCACCAGTCGTGGGGAGACCCTTTCTGCTATACGTTTGAGCTATGACCATTCTCTCGGTGCTTTGCTAGCCCAGAGGAACAATGAAGGCCACGAACATGCAATCTACTACCTCAGCAGGACCATGATCGGGGGCGAGCATCGGTATAATCCTGTAGAGAAGGAATGTCTTTCTCCGCTCTTCACCATCTAGAAGACGCATCATTATGTGGCCGGACAGACGATCCACGTCATCTCCCGAGTCAACCCCCTCAGGGTCATTATGACCAAGCCAGGGGCCTTATACTCACGGTTAGCCACATGGTCAATAATTTTGACTCCTTATGACATGGTGTTCGTCCCCCAAAAGGGAGTCAAGGGCCAAGCATTGGCCGATTTTCTAGCAGCACATCCTTTGCCAGAGACGTCAAGACTCTACGACGACATCCTCGATGAGGTCTTAGAGTCCAATATCGTCACAGACAATCCAGTTTGGCGTTTGTTCTTTGATGGTGCTTCAAGAACAGTAACAAAGAGCGAGATCACCGCAGGGGTTGGAGTCGTTCTCATCACACCCGACGGTCTAGTCATCAACCGCATATATTCTCTTATAGAGTCGTGCACCAATATTGTTATGGAGTATAATGCTTTCATCATCAGAATCCAACTTACTAAACAGTTGGGGGTGGACTACATCAGGCCTATGGCTGTGGAAGTATGAAAAATCTCAGCTAATGACATCCCTTTGCCATAAAGCAAATGATACAAAGGCTCAACCCATATGCTAAAAAGAAAAAACAGAAGATATGGAAAGAAGTCCCTTATGTGTCACGTCTACTAAAGTCTAGTACAGACACAACAGACTACACAAAAATGACTAATTTTGGTCGTCTACAAAGGATCTGGTACAGATTCGACAGAGCCTAGAAGGGTCTACAAGGGATTCGATCTTCGTCAAAGTGCAGCCCTTCTTCTTCATGCCAGAAGATTGACCTTCATTGAGGCGTATTCTGACCTTTTTTATGGGCACAGCCTCCCAGAAGCATATCAGCCACTCGACCAAAGCAATCAGCTTCCTGAAGCTGTCATTGGCCCGAGCCTTCAAAGAGTGCAGCAGGTCGCGAAGTCCTGAATGGGAAGGACATAGCATAACATGTGGCTTTTCGGGTTGGTTATCCACCCATGACCTAGGTCATCAGGACCTCAAAGATCCTCCAGATGTCGCCCAGAGTTGAACTCCCTACGGAGGATATTTACATACTTCTTAAGGGCAGCAATGGCTCCTTCTACACAGAGTTCTTCTATAAGAACATGGCTCCTATAAACGAAAAAAGCCTCAACCAGCAGCCAACTTATACAAGGCCGATGGTCGCTCGAAGTTAAGTTTGGATCTCGCATGGTGGTGAAGGATGCCAAGAAGAAGACAACAACTCTTCAGAGGAGAGCTTCCCCTTTTATAGCATCGAGAATGGCCCAGAGTGCACGTCATATGACCGACCGTAAGAATTCCTATATTAATGGGATGAACCTAAGACTCAGCACGATGAATGTTAGTCTTAGACCCTTGGCATTCCCTATATTACGGTGGCATTTAAGAGGGAAGTCCTTAAAAAGCGGGTATTTATCGCTCTTTACTCTAGAAGCAAAAGCCTTCAAGCCAGATACGTAGCTACTCGCCTGCACCAACCTCAGAAGCAAGATGGTGGTAGGCTCCGCCCTTTCCTTTACTTCAGAAACTAGTATCTTCACTCTAGAGGCGCAGCTACCTGCCTGTGCCAACCCTAGACACATAAGGGTGTTATACCCTTTCCTCTAAAGCTAACGCCTTCAAAGTTCAGAGGTGCAGCTACTTACATACGTTCACATGAGGCGCATGATGGTATATGCTCACCCCATCTTCATTTCCATGGCGCAGTCATCTGCTCCGATTCAGAAGCTTAAATCACTTCTCTACAAGTGACTTGGGAACTCCCACTACAACCAATATAAGTTAGCCTATCGCTCAAAAAGTACAGTAACCTTGCCAACCTGAAGCACAGGACTACTCGTCGCCTATAACACAATGACTCTGTTGTTCCAAAAGATAGCTTCATCGTTGCTCTAAATGCACAAAAATCTCGTCGTCATTCGAAGCTAAGTCCACTCGTCTCCTGAAAGCACAGAGGCTCCGTCGTCTCCAGAAGCACGGTCTACTCATCGCTCCAGAAGCACAACAGTACTTAGTCCTCACCGGAGGCGTAGGAAGTATGGGTCCAGCCGAATTGGTTTGTTTAAACTGCCTCTTGTAGAAACGATTGGGATTAAATCATGATTGATATCGTACCAGATTGATTTAAATCTTAGACGAGGATCAATTAGACTCCAAATCTAGGATAAAATCCTAAGATTTACTCGACTGTATCCGAGCAAGCAAATCGGCACGCGCCATGCGTCACCTCCTTCGATTATGTTGATAACCACCAGAGATCTCGATTGAAGGGAGACTCGATGTTCGCCACGTGTTAGCACCGTATAAGCCCATGCCGTGTAATAATGGCAGATTCTATCATATCTCAGGAACCCTAATGCACATCGCATATGTGCTCAGTTCTCTATAAGTAGAAGGAGTTCTCCTTCAACTAAAAAGGGAAGAACCTTCATCTAAGAAGGAACAATCCACCAACCAACCAACCAACAAAAGAACAACCACCTCCAAGGGATCTTCTCCTCTAGACAGCCGCTTGATCGGTGACCCCAGAGTTCCATCAAAGGTGCCAAAGTGCCAGAGCAAGGTTGATTCGTCCTCAGATCGTCAACGGAGTAAAGGAGCCGCTGTAGTGCTCGATCTCTACCGTCATACTTTCCCAGAAACCTCTTCTTCCTGTATTTAGAATATCTTGTTTAGAACTTCCTTCTTTGTACACAGATACCTTATATGTTCAATAAAGCAAAAAGTTTGTTCAACCTTTTGTTATGTCGAACAAAATGATGACTCCAACGAGAAGGTGGTGACACAATCTGATAATAACTTGCTGGGATCTTCCCAAGACATGCTGGTCGTATGCTTCGACCAACAAGCTTTTGAAGATCTCCTCTCTGATGAAAAGTCGAAGACTTCGAAGCAGTTCATACAAACGAAAAAGATTCGACGTGTCTGGAGGCCTAAGACGGCTGCAGCTAACAGCACGATGGCAGAAACTACGTCTCAGGACCCCCTCAACGCCGAAGCCAGGGAGAAGATTTTGCCTTCTATAGCCTTATCCCCTCGCCCGATTCCCATCCTGGGAAAGCATGGCTGTCATTACCACTTTTCTAGATTAGTGGTATTTTGGTAGTGTATGATTTTTGAAATTTTTATTTATTTTATTATATTTTAATTGGTGCTTTTGGTGTTAGAAGTTGGTTTAACCTTAACTAAGCATGATTAGAGACTAACCATGTGATTAGAGACTTAACTAGCAATTTAGAATTGAATTTAGGGTTTAGTCCTAATTAAGAAACTTTTAAATTTATTTTGGGTTATTTAAAATTTTTTTTAGGATTTTGCTAAAAGGACTTCCTATTGGACTTTAAAAGAATTGTGGCCCATACCTAAACCCTAACCTAACCCTAACAGAAGCTACTGGCCGGCCAAGAAGCCCCCCTCTATATATTTATACTTTGTAGCCACCAAGCCTTTACAAACCCTAGAAATTGCCACCTTCCTCAAAGTAGCCCTCTTTCTCCATCTCTCATACGATTTGCACCAAATAAGCTTCGTAGCGATCCTTGGGAGGAGAAGAAGTTACTGGAGGCTAGCTAGCAAGGAATTAAGGGCTTTGTACCGTAGGAAATCAGCGTCGGAACGTTTGGAGGCTTTTTGTATTGAGATTTTGACTCTCAATAGATAAACGCTTTTAAATTCCTTAAATCCTGATTTTTCTTTATAGATGTATGCTGTCACTACCATATTTCTAGTTGAGGGTATTTTTGTCATTTTTGAATAATTTGAATATAATATATTTTATTAGGAATTTTAAATGATTTATTTGGATGGTGTGATTTAAATACTAGTTTATTTATTGCCATGTGGTTTTTGTTAGCCTAACCTAGATTGGACCTAACCTAGATTAGTCATAGCTAGCCTAGTTAGCCACATTGAGTTTAGTAGTATTGGTTAAATAGGTTTAAGTTATTTTTAGCTAAGTGGGTGGTTTCCAACTTAACTAGGAAAGAGCCCTAGATTTTAGGCCACTCATTAGCCTTGATTCATTGCTAGCCCTTAGATGCAACCTAAAAACCCTAACCCTAGCTTAAGTGGCCGGCCAAGACCCCCCCCCCCCTTACCTATATAATATCCTTTTAGAAATTTGTGCCTCTTTCCATTATTCTATTATTTTTTCTAAGAACTAGGTGAGCCTCCATTCTATTTTCTTCATAGTTTAATCAATAGAGCTCCATTTTTATTGAGATTTCTTCCACAGTGTTCTAATCACTATTCTTCTACTGTTTGTGGAGTCACATCTCAGATTTGAAGCAATTTGGAGATTTTGGGTGGCTTTGGAGAGCTCCTTTGAAGAGGTTTTTTTTGTGTTGAAGAACACACATAGGTAAATTCCTATTCATCCATTAAAATTAGGTTTTCTTTGCATAAATACCAAGCCCTAGGTGTCCTTGTGTTGTAGGAATAGGGTTAGCTCAATTTTGTGTCTTGTACGTGTCCGTATCGGGCACGCATCAGTGTAGGGTCGTAGGTGTTCGACGAAATGCCACAGTGGGCATTTCGATTCTGTTTTCGATTTGTGTTTGAATGGAAATTCATGTTTTTGGGTCGCTTATGGGTTTCTACTTGACTAAGCTGGATTCGTGTCTTGGTTGTGTCGATTTGGAGTCGTGGACACGGCCACGCGCGTGCGGTCAGCAGTGCCCTGCTGCTCGTGGGCTCGTGCGACTGTTCTAGGGCTCGAGGACACGTGTCCTTTGACACAGGCCTTGGAGAAATGTCTGACACGACACCCCCAAGACTACGTGTCATGTGAGTCCGTGTCGAGTGAGTGATTCGACCCGTACTGGACACAGACACACTGTCGACTGAACCCAGTCGTGTGTATTGTGTTTTGTGTGGTCTTGGACACGTTTGTGTCCTATTTTAGGACACCACCTTGTATGTATGTTACCTACTGTTATACCCTAAATTATTACCAACCTAATGTTCTTCATGAATTGCTAATTTGAATTATGAAATCGAATGTAGTTTTGGTTATGTCCAGTCGACTGATACTTAGAGTATCAGTGAGTATCACTGCTCTCTTTTTCCTGTTTTAATTCCTGTTATTTAGTGATTAAATTGAATGCTAATTATATCCTAACATGTTACAAATCTCTGTTAGTTTGATTTACATATTCCAATAGGCCTTATAATCCGTAAATGGGGATTTGAATGTATATGAGACTAATACAAAATTGTTTCCAGTTTTCCTAAAACTGTTATTCTATTTTTAAACTATTTTTGATTGATGTCATCAGCTATCCATTAATCCTACATGCTATCTAGTTTATAATTGGTTGATTTAATATATTAGAATAGTCCTTCTCAATTCCTGTCAACTGATAGTTCAATGTGTATTGCTGGAAATCGAAACTGGATTGGTTTCCTTCCCATTTTGCACTGTCATTGTTAACACACTATATAAGTGAACCCACACTGCTTTCATGTCTTCCCTTTACTGGAACACACATGGTCCTGAACACACACACACACAGGGACTTGGTTCACTGTCACCTGAGAACACAATCCTGTGGCACACACTTTTGTTCCTACACAGTCCACACACTCTATATCCTGCCAACACACATATTTACTGTCATTCCTGAGGATGTTAGCCATGACTGAACTCAATTGGGTGGTTAAATGGTTGTTTAGATAACCTGAGACACTCTTGCATATGCTGGTACACACTGTTGCTGATTTCCTTCACTGTTCCTTATGTGAACTGTTATTAGAAATTCTCAAAAACTGAGAATTGACTTCATCCTAAAAACCTGAAATTAATTTCCTTTCCTTAGCTAAATTCGAATAGATTAGTTAGCTGTCATGGTTGGCTATTAGTTGATTGGTTGGTTTAGTATATTTCTGTCAATGTATATCCAGGATACTACTCCCTGTTTTCCAGGTTAACACACACAAGCTATATCATGATAACACTCTATGTGACACTCACACATACACATACATGCTCTTATGCCCTTAACACACACACACATCACATGTTGTTTCCCCCTCTATGAAATACATGTATATATTTCTATATAGGTATGCCTATAGCTATATATAGCATGCCTAATCTAATGTGATGTGTGAATGGTAGAGTAGGATATGGTAATTTCTATGTGCAATAGCTAATGTGCTAGGCATATTCCTATTGTATATATATATATATATATATATATATATATATATATATATATATATATATATATATATATATATATTCATATGTGTGAATAGTGATATATGTATATAAGTGGTTTTGGCCTATGGTGTGTCTGTTAGACTAGTGAGAGCTTAGTTAGGCTTGTTTAGTCTTATTTGGGCCTAGAATAGACTAGTTTAGACTTGTTAGACCTAGTTTGACCATAGTTGACCTAGTTTGACTTCTAGGATTGACCAAAGTTGACCAAGAGTTGACTTTGGTCTAGATTGACCTAAAATCATGTAGAATGCATAGTAGAAGTTCATGTTATCATTTTAGACTTGTTGTGACTTGTGCTGTTCTGATTAGGAGCCAGACACCTCTCCTCGGACAGTATATTTACTTTGGACATTCAGATATCAGGCGAGTACATTCTCTGATCATTTCATATCTTGTTTAGGATTATATTTCTTGCTTTAGATTATCTTACTTGATGCTGACACATTGGTAACACGGATTGGTACTATATGGATCCCTTTAAGAGATGTTATCACTCTCAAGAGCATCAGATACTCTTGTCTCGTGTGTTTCACTTACATCATGTATCTCTTGCTTCTATTATCATGAATCTTCGGGAATCAGCTAGTGACTTATGTACCCTTATGATCACCGAGCCTTCACGAATCAATTCATGAATCACCCTTTATGGGCAACGTAGTATAATGATGAATCTTAACATAACTTAACTGGATCCTTGTGTATTGATTGGGGATGGAGGAGTATAAATGAATATGTGGATAATTCCAAGTAGTGTAATTATGAATCAATTCCGTAGTATAATCATGAATCAGTCCCTAGCCATTCACATGTTTGTTCTGTCCTCTGAATCATTAGCACTGTCTCTCTTTTATATATCATGGATATTTACTTACAGTCTCTCCCTTACATTATGCTATTCTTCAGCTTCCTGTATTTTATTCTCTAGCATGATTATATTTCCTTTCCTGCTATGACTTGTTGAGATGTATTATGCTCGCTCCTGTCCTGACTGGACCTGTTAAAATATTACATAGGATGAGGATGAGGCCTTATGTTCTACTTATTACGGTGCTATCCTAGATGAGTGCTTGGACCTGGACCAGCAGCAGGTCCCACTAGCAGTGGATGACACTCCTCTAGACTAGGATGTTTTTCATTTACATTACTCTTTGGATGACTGTATATATTGATACTTGGGATATGTACTTATCTTAGACACTTAGACTCTCTGTTTGTACTTATGGATTCCTTTCTTTCATCAGTATCTATCTATCTATCTTCTATCTTATCTTTCTGCCTTAGTTGTGATTGAGTTTACTTTCTGCTATGTCACCCCCATTCGGGGAGTATAAAATGTTTAGCATTATATTGTTAGATGTTGTGACCTAGGACAATGTTCTACCGCCGACACTGCAGCGTAGGCTGGACGTACCGACGTCTCGTACCCTTACTCTAGGGTGCCGGTCGTGACACATGTATCTAGGTACCTTGGACCTATAGATGTAGTTTGGTAGGATTTTATATCCGTTTAATAGGCGTATCAGATGCGTGTCGGTGTATTAGAACACGTATTCGATGAAATGTCTCATCGAATTAAACGTTGATGTTTTTCAAAACTAATTTCACAAATTTATTGCCATTTATATGTGGAACAATTTTTGTGAAGACAGATTATGATTTGACACGATTTTCGTGTCCAAATTTGACACGGGGATACGTGCACGAGACCCCCGTGCGTGTCCTGCTGCTTGAGTGTCATAACTCGATGGACATGACATGGTTTGGGCCAAAATTTGGTGGACACATGGGGGAAACATCTGCCCATGTGCTCCTAAATTTTCATGAGGTTTCGGGGAGTGTGCGCGAAGAAATCGAAGCCGCACGGGTTCAGCTGACACGGTGCACACGCGAAAAATGGCTCGGATACGGGTTCGTAACTCACACCCTAGTATACATGGATACGTAATAGTTTGTCGACCACGTAGCCCTATGCCCCCTCTACAAGTGGATACGAACACGTGGCCACTGGCACACTATGTCGTGCCCCGTGGGGGCCGACACCTCCCTACGAGGCCGCGCGCGCACGCACGTACAGCCCCCGTTGACACGCTGCTCGTGTGACGCATGGACACTACATGGACACGTACCAGGGTATCGACTACCTAGACTTAGACCCCACCTAGCTACGTGCACAAGCATGAAGTGCCTCGTGTCGCGTGTCGAGTCATATCGAGGCCGACATGGCCGCACGAGGCTGTTTTCTACAGCTTTTTGACACGTTGAATTGAGTACTGACACGGGCTTTTGGACACGATTCTGACACTTGGTTGGACATAGTGACACCCCCACATGTTGACACACATGTGGGCCATCTTTTTTCAGATTTTTTGTGTGTATATATAGGTATATTTGTATGTATCGGAGTATGTATGTCTATGTATGTATGTATATATATATATATATATATATATATATATATATATATATATTTATATATATATATATAAGTTAATAGTTTTGTATATGTATATATAACTTATATATTTCATATATATTATGAGTGTTCAGTTTTAGGAGTTATTCCAGATTTGAATTGTTAGTATATGTATGTGTAGCATGTATTTAGTTCCTAGATTCTATGTACATATGATTGTATATATATATATATACCTTATATATATATATATATATATATATATATATATATATATATATATATATATATATATTAGAAGAAACCCCCTCCATTTATTAAAAAGGCTCGAAAAGTCGAACCCTGTCCAAGTATACAAGACACAAAATGACAGCCTATACAAGTATACCACCAAAACAGAACGGAGGGGGATGGAAGGACCTCTACCATCAAGAGTTAAGGGAGGGTAGAGGACCAAAAAGTACTCAGGATGTGCGAGCAATGGGAGCTGCGTTTATGGACTGATGGAAGACTTCCCGTATGCGCTGATCGGCAGAGTATTGGAGGCCTTCATATCTTTCCTTGTTGCAATTTTTCCATAACACCCACGTGGCGGCCGCAGCGACGATCTGGTGGCCGTGGGAGGCAGAACCCCAGGCGTTCGCCAGATCGTGGAAGCGTCCACCGCCCGGATCAATGTTGTAGAGAAGATTGATGGTCCTCCAAGAATGGTCAGGCAGGGTCCCTTGACAAAAGATATAGTCAATGGTCTCCATCTGACGATCAGTGCAGCAATTGCAGGCAGACGCTAGACTAATCCCAATGGTGTTAAGGATCTCGTCAGTAGGTAGTCTCTTGTTAATGGCTCTCCACATGAAGATAGACCACTTCTTGGGGATGCAGGTCTGCCAATAGTGCGCAATGGGGTGATACGGCTGTCTTCCGAGGATAGCAGTCCTCGCAGACCTCACCGAGATTGTCCCAGAAGCTTCGAGCGTCCATCTAAGCGCATCGTCTTCACTGCCTGTAGTAATGCCGATCTGGCGGATGGAGTCCACCGCTTCATCACCAGTCCAATCTTGAATTTTGTCCCAGTTCCAGTCGTTGGCAGAGTAGTTCCACAAGTCTCTAATCATGTTGTTTCTCGGGGTCTCCAAAAGAGTAGGGATTAAGCTGTCCCCTGTCCATCGCTCCATGAATGGGTCTGACTCGCTAGCACCCAATATGAGTCGCATTGCGGGCTCGACGAGGTCGCGACCGACTAGGATGCGACGCCAAGCGGCCGAGGATCTGCAGTTGGATATGACCAGAGATGGGTGAATGTGTTTGAAGTACCTGGCCTTCATAAATCTGGTCCATAAGTTCTTGCTCGTGCGAAGCTTCCACCCTAATTTCATTAAAAAATAATTAACGATGTGGGTTAGCTTGGTAAATCCTAGACCTCCGACCTCGGGAGGTCGAGCCATAGATTTCTAGCTGGCCCAGTGGTGCTTGTCTTGACCGTTGCAATGCCCCCAGAAGAAGTTACAGAAGATCTATTCGATTAAATCAAGAACCTTCTTAGACGGGGAGCATGCAGCCAGAGTGTGGATGGGGATAGAAGTGAGCACATGATTGATAAGGATCATCTTGCCTCCCGGGGACAAAGTGGCATTATGCCACCCTTCAAGTTTTTTTTTCTGATTCTAGCTTTCAGGTTCTCAAAGATGTGAGTATTAGATTTCCCATAAACCAGGGGACAACCGAGGTAGTTGAACGAGGCTTGGGCGACTGAGAATGATGTTAAGTGAGTAAGATTGGTGGCATGCTCTCTTTTGATGTTGTAGTGGGCGTAGATAATGCTCTTGGAAGGATTGATCTTCTGACCCAAACATCTGGAGTACCTCTGCAGAGTGTTGTGAACTACCTCCACCGCTCCGGCGTCCCCAGAGGAGAAAATGAGTAAATCTTTCGCGAAAGTCAGGTGGGTGATGGTAGGACAGCCGCTGGACGTGTGATAGTGTTGGAAGTTCGGAGTACTAACCATATTGTTAAGGTTTCTACTCAGGGCGTCCGCGGCAATGATAAAGACGGTAGAGGATAGGAGGTCGCCCTGTCTAACGCCTTGGCTGGATTTGAAGAATCCACCGGCCTGGCCGTGGATAACCGTGGAGAACCACGAGTTGCTGATGGATCTCCACACGGTGTTAGTCCAAACTTCCGAGAATCTGAAAGCTCTGAAGACCCAGATCATAAATTGCCAATCCAGTCTGTCGTAGGCTTTTTCCATGTCTATCTTAACTGCTATGTTGCCCCCTCTGGCTGGGAACTTCATACAGGTGATTAACTCTTGGGCCAGCATAATATTGTCCTGGATGTTTTTCTCCTGCACAAAGCCACTTTGCTCCTCTGAGATTATCTTAGGTAAAATCCCCGCCATCCTGGAGGCGTTGATTTTGGAGATGATTTTGTTGGTGAAAGTGCAAAGACTGATGGGGCGGTAATCCCGAAAGGACTTCGGGTTATCTTTTTTCGGAATAAGGATAAGGTTGGCGCTGGATATGGCTTTGGGATATGTAGCTCCCTCGTAGAAGGCGATAGCCGCGTCAGTGATGTCTTGCTTGATAATTTCCCAGTATTTGCGAAAGAAGACTCCAGTAAAACCGTCCGGGCCTGGGGCACTGTGCTCGTTCAAGGCCCACACCTCGTCTTTCATTTCCTGGACCGTAGGTGGTCGTTCAAGCTGGATGTTATCGTTGTCATTAATGAGTCTGGGGATTTGTTCCAAGAAGGGTCTGTCATTATGGACGGTCTCTTTGGTGAATAGTTTGGAGTAGAACTCTGCCGTAGCTGCTTGGATGCTGTTATGGTCAGTAATGATGTTCCCGTTGCCATCTGTCGTACGGTGGATGGCTAAATTCTGTCTGCGTCCATTGACGCAGGCATAGAAATTTTTTGAGTTTCTATCCCCCTCGTTGTCCCATTTCAATCTAACTTTCTGCTTCCAGAAATCGGTTTCCACTTTAAGTCTGAATTTGAGCATGGCCTTGGTGAGATTCAGGGCGGACCTGGCCGTCGCAGAACGATCCGACGCAAAAATAGTTTCGGCGCGGGTGACGTTGTCCTCTGCAACCCGTACGACTTGGAAGATGTCCCCGTAGGCGAGTTTGCTCCAATTGGATAGGGCTTTCCTCGTTGCTCGGAGCCTGTAGCTTACCCGCGATAGGGGGTTGGGGGAGTCTGTAAGCATCCGCGACGATGCCCAGAAATTGGGGATGATCAGTCCAGAAATTGAGGAATTGGAAGTTCTTTTTGGGAGGGCTGGTATAGTTTTTTATTTCAACCAGCAGAGGGGTGTGGTCAGATTCGGTGGAGTTGAGATGGGACAGATTGGTCGTGATCCCCATATCGAGCCAGCGATCGTTCGTGAGGGCTCTGTCCAACCGGGAGTATTGTCGTCGCTCGCCTTCTTGCTTGTTGCACCAGGTGAAGGCGCTGCTGGTGAACTGAAGGGTGGTGAGATGAGCATTGAAGATAAAATTATTGAAGTCTTGCATGGCCGATATGGGAGGAGGTCGCCCTCCAATTTTCTCTTCTCTGCAGGTGATCGCGTTGAAGTCCCCGATGCACAGCCAGGGGGAGTTGATGTGGTGGAGGTGGATGTTTGTGAGATCATTCCAGAGATGTTTCCGCTCGACAATATCACAGCTGCCGTGAACCGTAGAAAGGATGGTACGCTCAGGAAGCTTGGGGTGTTCCCACCAGCAAGTGAGGGCCTACTGGGAGTCCTGAATGACCCCAATTTTGACATCCGACGTGCCGAGGATCCAAATGTTGTTTCTGCCAGCTATAGCCTTGGGGAGGCCTAGCTGTTGCTGGATAGATTTTAATCTTTTGGGAGGGATATCGATAATAATGAGGATGTCGATCTTGTAAATTTTTTGCAGGCCGAAAATTCTCCTTAATATGGGTTTGTTCGCCAGTTCACGGACGTTCTACGATAGGATGTTAATCATTAATGAAGTTGAGGGGAGGGTTTTTTTGTTTCGCTTGGTGGCGGATCAGGTTTGGATGGTTTTGTGATCGACAGTTGCTTTGTTGGCCTTGTCCCCGCTTGAGGTTGATGCTTCTGCCCGCGACAGGGCGCCATTGTCCCCGCGCGAGAGTGACGCCTTCGCCATAGACGTGGTTGGAGAGTCGCTTGAGGGTTGCTCTGGTGGGTCCGTGGGAATGCTTACCAATTCTCCGACGGAGTCCAAGATGGGATCTTCAGAGGGGATGACCAGGGAGTCGCTGGCGCTCCTGATCAGCAGAATAGTTTGCTGGAGAGGGTAACCCACGGCTTGAACCTGTAGTCCTCTCCGCACTTGGTCTGGCCCGAGGATAGCAAGGGCTTCTTCAACAGGTTCTAAGTTGGGGCATTATTGGCCAACGCAGATGGTGTCGGTGATCACCTCGTCAATATTCGTGATCGGGGGGCTGAGTGCTGACTCGATAAGATCTAGATCGGCCGGTGGGATGCTAGACTCACTTGGATCCGCTTCTTCCGACCCTAGGACATCAAAAGGGTTAGAGAGGGTAAGATCTCGGGTGTTGCAAGGGGGCGGAGCTTTGATAAGGATTTTGCAAGGATGCTCGCTTCGGTCCGTTTTGCCGTCCTGGATTCGAATCGAATGTGCGAGTTTGGATGCGGCAGAATTGGTGACGTGGGTGTCCTTCCTTCAGTTGGCTCATTGTCTCTCCGGGTAGCTTTCTTTTTGAGTTCTGGGTGAAGGCGATGGCAGTGCTTCGTGAGGTGGCCCTTTAAGTGGCAATGATTGAAAAACATAATGTGGTTGTCGTAGAGGACTTGTTGGGTGTGGTAACGGTTACCCAGTTCTATAGTGATGAAGTTGGGTGGTTCGGCAGTGAGGTCGAGTTCCACGCAAATTTTAGCATAGTGGGCCTTGGTTAGGTTGCTGGTCTCGGGGGCCGTAGCCACATATATGTCGAAGGAGTTGGCGATGTGCCTAAGTGCCGCTGGGACGAAACATATGAGGGATAGATTGGGCAGAGTCACCCAGGCAGCGACTCTTATAGACTCTACTTTGGTGGTAAACCCTTGTGACCATTTGATGATCTTCATCGAGTGGGAGTCGATCCTGCACGTGCCTTTGGACCACACCGTCCTGTGGTCGGTGTCGGAGGAAAGATGGAGGAGAATATACCTGGGGTCGAGGGAGGCTAACCGGTAGTCAGCTGAATGGCTCTAGCTGGCTATCGCTTCCTGCACCCTGGATAGTTTGGGGCAGCCGGTCGAAAACTTTAGAACAAAAGTGTGGGGGAAAGAGGATGACAGAGAGGTCAATTCCAAGTCGGAGAAGGTGACCATAGGAACAGAGGACTCCTGAGGGAATTCAATGTCCGGATGGCTGACATCATGGAGAATGATACCCTTCGGGGAGGCCAAGTCCGGGTGTATATATATATATATATATATATATATATATATATATATATATAGATATATATATATATATATATATATATATATTTTTTTTTTTTTTTTTTATATATATATATATATATATATATATATATATATATTCCTTGTTGTCCCCAACAGCAGCCCTTGCCTCAGCACCCCTCACTCACTTCACACACACACATACCTTCTTCCTTTCCTTTGTATATATATATATACTTGTATGAGTATATCTATATCCTAATGTATATGTTTTGAATATATATATATTATAGTATATAGATATATATATATATATATATATGATAGTATATAATATATATATAATATATATATTCAAAGATATATATATATATATAATATATATATATATATATATATATATAGTT
The DNA here is from genome assembly GCA_029216955.1 of Iris pallida. Taxonomy (NCBI): domain Eukaryota; kingdom Viridiplantae; phylum Streptophyta; class Magnoliopsida; order Asparagales; family Iridaceae; genus Iris; species Iris pallida. The sequence goes on from JANAVB010041820.1 coordinate 17,913,902, forward strand.
TGAATATATACATATATAAAAAAAAAAATATATATATATATATATATTAAAAATATATATATATATATATATTATATATATATATATATATATATATATATATATATATATATATATATATAAAAATATATATATATATATATATATAGATATATATATATATATATATATATATATATATATATATATATATATGATAGTGATATAAGATAATATCCTATGGTTAGTAAGTAGTTTATAATTGACCTATAGGCCTAGTTAGGCAAGGTTGACTAGCAAGTTGACCAAAGTCAACTGTGGGTCAAACTGACCTGAATTGACACAAATGGACTTAAAAGGACTAGTTAACTTTAGTTTGACTTAAACTTAGAACATTTGACTAGTTGACTTAGGTTTGACCTAGTTTGACTAGAATGGTTGACCAGAGTTGACTAAGAGTTGACTTTGACCTAGAATGACCTAGAATCATTTAGAATTCATTGTGAATTTCTTTTATTTCATATTAGACACTTTGTAACCTATGGTTGCTCTAAATAGGACTCAGTTACTCTGGTTCGGATATATTTCTCATCAGACATTCAGGATATCAAGCTAGTACATTCTCTGACCGTTTCATACTTGCTAGGAATTATATTCTTATTATAGACTAATTTACTTGATGCTGAGACGATGTTATCACGGAGTAGTACTATATAGATCTTTACATGAGATGTTATCTCCCTCGGTGCATCGAATACATCATGTCATGTGCTTTTTCACGAACATCATGTATTCTATAGACTCTTATTATTATCATGTACACTCATGTGCTCATGTACTCTCATGATCTCATGAGCTTCATATATAAACTTGCTGTTACGACCCGCACCCAGTATAAGGGCACGAGAAGTGGGTACGTCCAGCCTACGCCATAATATCGACGGTAGAACGCTGTCCTAGGTCCAACATATAACACAATCTAGAATATGCTCCGAATGAAGAATAATATAATAAATAAGCTCAATCACAAACTAAGATGGAAAGAAGATAAGATAATCTCAACAGAGAGTCATAATATGAATAATAAGTCTCTGTAAACCACACCATAAACAATATCTCAATACAATCATAATGTCTCAATGACTAGATAATGATATAAGTCTAATCTAAACTATGACAATGCTCAGCGACTCTGGATCCTGCTGAGGGTCCAGGTCACCTGTGCACTAGGCCTGCTCCATAGTAAGTATCGCAACAATTCTTATCATCTTAATATTTCAACAGGTCCAGTCAGGACAGGAACGAATATATATCTCTCACACATATCATAACTAAAAGAAATTAAACAAGCTATAAATAATACATGAACTGCTGATAAAGAAAATAAGACTGTAAAAGAGAACATGGGATATAGAAATAGATATAAATGATATAATAAGATAACTGACTAACGTGGTGTAGCACAATCTGTTTGTAAACTGGCTTAGGTATACATGACTTAAATCTAGTTTGGAGTTATACAGATAAGGGTGTAGATCACATAACCAAATAAATACTC